>JACDJE010000395.1:0-18603 GCA_016647715.1 Pavo muticus | reverse complement strand
CCCCACACACACACTTGCTCAAATAACAGTATCCCTTCGTAGTCCATACCACCTTCTGGAAATGCTTTGCATCATGGTTTCTTGTTTTTCTTTTTTGTTTTAGAAGACTTATTCAGAAGATTAGGGACTGTGTTGAATGTGGTAGCAGAGCATTGAATAAGCTGTACAGAATTAAAATGGTAAACTGGGGAATGTTGTTTTTTGAGAATATTTTAAGCTCTCAGCTTGGCCCTATCTGAGCACCAAGGAAGACCATGCAAGAGTTGATGACACTTGTAAAAGTGTAACATGGCTGTGCTGGGAAAACAGATGGTGAGAGTACAGTGTGGCAGGACTCCTGGATAATATCCATAAAAAGCCCACAGTCTCATGTATCACAAAACCCCAGGGAAAATACATTGTCATTTTACAATGATGCTGACACATGTCTTTGGGCTGCCAGGTAAGGGGTAAATTTACTCCTGGCTGCTGCCAAGGCTGTGGTGCTGTCAGAGTAGGATGCATGTACCAGACATGCAGCAAGTGTACAGACAGTCTGTGTCTGATTTCAAGGATAGAAGAAGGCATCCTTGTCCTGCAACGTAATCTGTGACAGCTTGTTTAGTCTCCCTTCAATGGAGTTGAAAGGTGTGAGGCAGGTTAATGGAAATATTATGAAGTGGTCACCAAAAGAATATGAGAATCTTATAAATGTTACATCAACATCCCAATTCGTTCTCTATCTGTGAAATAACTTCATCTGTCCATCTCATACTTTTTTTTTTAAATGTGTTTTCTCTGTTTCATGCAAAACAAAACAAAACAAAATCTTCATTTTTAAATATGCTTTAAAAGCAGAGCAGCATTTATTTTATTATATGGTTGTGGAGTACATCAGTGGCTTGATTTGCTTTGGGATTTTTCCTCTAAAGAATTCTATGTCTACTTGTCTTCTGCAGTCTGGTAACTGAAATTGATTTATAGTGTTTGTAAAAGAGCAGGTTTGGATACATTAACTCAGATTAGCTGAACATTGTTTTAGTTTAGAGCTCCATTTGTAAAAATCAAATTAGGAACTGGTTAAATACCGAGACAATTGAACCCGTGCTCAGCTCTGTACTCAATCTGCTGGAGCATGAGGTGCCTGTAGTTGAATTAACTAATTGAAAATGAACTTGGCTGTATCTACAGTGCCATATTACCATTGTAGCAGCAACCACAGAAGATGTGGTTGCATGTTTTCAGGAAAAATGTGCTAGAAATAACTAGCAGAAATAACCAGAAATAATGTTCAATAACACAAACATTTAGTTCTTCTACTGTCTTGCATAGATAGACTTTTTGTGTCAAACTACAAGCATTTTCATATCAGTTGAGTGAAAAGCCAAACGTCATGTACTAGCAACGTGATTTACTCTAGTTCAAAACCTACAATTTGAAAGCAGCATCTAACCACAATTGAAATGATGAGAAAGTTTCTTTTGGAGATAGTTAATTACTTTAAGGTGATTTATTGTATCAGCAGAAATCTCTCCCAGTTCAATTTTAAATTGGCAAAATGGCTATTTGCTCCTTTATTGCTTGCCCATCTGAAATATTCCTACTGGAAGTCAGTATTTCTAGCTGTGCAGTTCTTATAACAGCATCCATATAAATCAATTTTTATGAGATGACTGGCATTTTTCCTTAATTACTCCTTTTAGGATAAACATTTGAAATCACGTTTGGTGTCTTATGCTTTTTCCATCATCTAGAATACTGCTAGACTACCCCTCACATCCAGCTGCCTAGTTAGCACAGGCATCTGAGCTGGTTGCTCTTTCTCACTCTCTGATTCAAAGAAGGATCTTCACATAGAATTTTAATTCCTTTTGAAGAGATGACTTTTCTGTTACTCAATAACCAGATGATTCAAAATTCAACTGAAGCTTTCATTTTGGCTGTTGGAGGGCTTTGGACTCCTCATACAGCTTCCCTTTCATACTATGACATGGAGTATAAGGACAGGTTTTGTACCTGTTTGTCTTGGTCTTCCTGGAATTGGTGTCCTTTATGTTGTAAAATGTCAAAAAGCAAAGACATGTATTCATATATATATGTTACTTGGATAATACATCAGCTCTAGTTTTGGTTAAGGTTTTTTCTAGAACAACATCACAGCATGTGTGGGTAACACTGAGAAGCACAAGTGCTGAAACTGAGTAGTACATAATTTGCCTTGGGGTACAGTTTCCATTGTTATGTTGTGATCCTTTGATACTGCTTTTTTGAAAATTTCTATGTCTTACCCGAGTGTATTTGTCACATAAATAGAGCAGTTTGTGCAGGTAGCTAATGGAAAAGCCAAAAAGCCTGGTAGTGATGGGATGGGCAAGTCTTTTCCATGGAGGCACTAGTACCTGCCTGAGGAAGTTTGATCTGCAGGTGGTACTTTTGCACAAGGAGCACATGGAAAACAGTCTGTTTACCAAAAATTGTTTCTATAATTGGTATAAACATACTGCATGTGTTCACCAGCATGTCTGTGTTTACATAAAACTGAAATCTATTGCAGCCCAGAATGCAAATGCATAAGGGTCAAAGTTAGAAAATGTCAATTTCCAGAAATAACAAGGAAGACAACATTTCCAGAGCAGTTTAGCGAAGCTAGGTCTGCTTAGCAGAGGGAATTGTTTTGAAGTGTATTTATTGCTTTGCATCTTAATAGAATTTCAGTGAGTCTCTGATTGTATGACAGTCACCATTCTGTCTTCCACATCAGTAATTAAAAACTTGATTTCTTCAAGATGCTGGTAGTGGAGAATTACATTGGGCTTTTTTGATATATTTTTACTTCTAAGTACAGTGCTGATTTTTCTTCTTTATGAATGAAAGTACATTTATGGTCTCTGTTATAAATTCTATTAACAACTTCTCAGTTCAGGAGAACTTAAAAGACTATAATCAAGTGTGAGTGAAATACAAGTTAAAGGTGATTGTACTAGGTCAGCCATAGAGATTAATGACTCCAGAACAAATGCATAGGTCTCAAGATGCCATTACTTTTTGTTTGTTTGTTTGTTTGTTTGCTTGTTTTGTTGAGAAAGAAGAAATAGCGAGTGGGGAAAAAAGAGGCAAAGCCAGTAGAAGACTATATTGCTGCAGTTCAGATACTTTGGATTGTCTGTTTATAAGGAAAGGCATCGTGTTATGACTTGAAAATTTGTATAACAACCATCTGTCTAGTTTTGAACATAGTCTTAGACATTTGTGGTACTCTGGGAGTTGCAATATTAGTTTCATTTTGTTATTAAGGTTGGCATAAACCTTTCTATCCGAGCAGTGGGACAACAGAATAGCATTCGTAACTCAGCGTAAGTCCCTGTTCAGAAAATCTGGGATATTTTTACCACTCATCAAGAGTGGTGATGTATCATAAAGATGATCCTGCTATTTCCCCTGTATGGTTTATCTCCACAGATCAGCAGCACAGTGTTTCTACAGATGTTATTAAATAAAGTTAGACAGAAAAACATTGCCTTGTTGCTGAAGAGCTTTCCAAGCATGGATGTACCAAAATGGCATTGGTGATCTCTTAAGATCTTTGTTTCCTAGTCCCTTATATTTTGTTCTTCGTTGGTCATTCTACTTTTAGACATTTTATTTCATTTTACTAAAAGACTTGCTTTCTATTAGCATCTGTTTGAATGTCATTTTGTTTTCAAAACTGTATTTTTCATTGTACATATTTCTTCAGATACAAGTTACCTTCGCTGTTAAGACTGTTAGTAACATTTCAGCCAGGGGCTCACTTTAAAGCCAAGAGAATAAAATGCAATTATAATCTAGTTTTCTTATGTCTGAATTGCTCCATTTACTTCTTTTAATATAGCAGACTACTTTTCTGTTGTATCATCTGTAATTTGCTTTATAGCATATTTTGAAAGAGAGAAAACTAAACTCTGAAAATGCTTTCTTCTGCGGTTCTCCTATTATGTTTCAAGCTGTACTTTAGGTATAAATTGGACAAAGTTTCAGGTTAAGATATAATTATTTTAGTTAAAATCTTTTCCATTATTTTCTAAAACGTTCATAGGGTTACAGTGTCAGTTTCTGTCTGCCTGTTCCATAGACGCTGCCTCTATATCTGGATTTCTAGCATAGAACTGTGTGTTCCTGAAACAGGTTTGCTGCAGATGCCAAAGAAATTGAAAAGCTGTTTCTGACCTGGAGATCTTGGGTAGAGAGTAGATGATAAAAAATGGATACTGCTATCACCACCTCTTAATTCCTACTAAGGAAGGTAGTGGCTAAGGAATCTTTAAAATTAAAAGCATTATTTTAGCTTGTAATAGCTGTATAGAATGGTGAAAGGCATTTTAGAAGAACAAATACTTGTATGAGTGCACCAAAGCCAAGCAGAACAGCAAACATGTTTAATATATTGAATGGTTAAAGCTCTCCTTCCCACAGATTTTTGCGCAGATGGTCTTGGGGCAGTGCCAGGAATGTACAGGTGCAGCAAGCCTTCCCCAGGTCCTCATTGCCTTCAAGCAGCTCTCAGACTCACAAATTCTCAGTGCAATGAGGAAATGCATTGCTTTTTGCTTCCCACTAGATAATTTATAAAGTCTTGCCAGCCAGCTGGACTGTGTGTCCCTTAAAACACTCTGTCTTATCAGGTAAGATACAGCCAACTGAAGGAAAAAAAGCACATTATAACAAGTCTCAGAATTATTGCTGATTATCATTGTTTTGCCCTATAGAAGAAGGTGAAGTAGCTCTGTGATGTTGCTATAGCAGCTGCAGTTCTTCTTGAGCATCATCCTGAGATTTAAAAGGGCCATGAAGGCTACTCCAAAGACAGTGATTAATGCTATATTTATAGACTCGGAGATCTGGAATAAACCTCAGGAAGTTGTGCAATCCATACTTCTGCCTTAAGGCAAGGTAAACTCCACTTAAACCATTCCGTACCGGCATTTGTCTAACCTGATTTTAAAGCACCAGAGATGGAGGTTGAATAACATCCCTGGACAAGTTGCTCCAACACTTAATCAATTTATCTTCCTCTTCTTTAGCTTTGGTTACTTTTTGCTTTTTGTCATCTGGTTTAGTTCCACAGCTTTTGCAGTGTTTTTTCATGAGGCTTGAACTGAAGGTAAGATAAGATCACGTTAGATAAGGTGATTCAGCTCTCTGAGGTTAGTTTAAAATACGAAAGTGAAGACCAAAAGAAAAGTTTATCTTGCTTCATGTTAACCAAATGTGCTCTCTTTGACTTGGGAATGATTTCTAACTGCATTTCACCCAAAGAAATTTGAGCAAATTCTGCTTCTGAAGCACATCATATCAAATAATTTAGGAACTCTTTGGCTGTTTACTGTACATAAAGATACTGCAGGGAGTAACATATCATTAATTTACATAGAGGCTTTATGTATTTTGGCATAGAATATATAGTGTATCCTAGCAGATAAATCCTACCAGATAATAATGTATGAGTGATGAAAATTATCTCCCCAAACATTAGTTGTTCTGTCAAAACAACAGATCCAAAATCTAATTTAATTTCAATAAAATTAATGGAGCCCATCACTAGGACTTAGGAAGGTAGTTTATGATGCTCAGACAGTGTACTGGCTATAAATTAGCAGAATCTGTTTTCCAGATAATGTCCAGACAGGCAAAACAAGTCTGTGCTGCAGCTTCTTGTAGGCTTGATTATGTTGGAGCTAAGGGGCATGGCAGTGGTTCTGCTCTACTTACATGGGATGCAACTGTTGTATGCAAAGATCCATGTACCTGTTGGAACCTGAATGCAGTGTCGGTTGGCCCCCAGGACATGCTGACAGATTGTGTTGCTCAAGTCCCACTGAGGTTGTGTGTTGAGCACAGCTTGCTTAACATAAGGTGGCCTCAGAGCACGTTGCCTCTATTATAACTTTTAAAATAAATATTCCCTTATAAATATTGATATCCGTTGAATGCCAAATTGTTTTTATATATTTATCTATACTTGTTGCACATGAGAGTGTTATACTAAAGTTTATAATTGGTGCTGGAAAAAATGAGTCAAGGTATTCCATGAGGAAAGACTGAGACACACGATTCATCCATCTGATGAGAAAAATTAAGTGAAAATGCCTACAGTACATTGGCAGAAAGAATGTCTTTATTTAATTCACTGGAAACAATCAATTAAACAACCCTTCTAATTTGCGTCAGTCAAAACTAAATTTCTATCATGTTGGTTCTAACTTCATGACCTATTGCATTCCTGAATGTATGCTGGATTTGACCTTAAAACAGTTTCATGTGCACAATGCTGTTTGATGCAACTGAGTGCAGATGTACGATTTTAGCATTCTAACAAATACCATTACTTGTAAAATGATATCAGTCCTGAGAGATACTGCAAGTGGTTAGGAAATTAAACTCAGTGCTGCCAAAACATCTGAGCTCTGGTCCTGGTTTTAAATCTCTGATGCCTTTAATGGTGGATATTAGAAGATGTAAAACTGGATGCATCTATATATGTGCTTATTTCTTGTGGCATTCTTGTCATTGAAAGCAATGTAATTGCACTGATAATCTAGACTTATTACTTCTGTCTGTGACATAGTAGTCTTAATAAAAGACACTCATTCAGCTCAGAAAAAAAAACTCCTAGAATTTATCTGCAAAATAGTGTGTAAATCCCGTTTTGGTAGCTTGATGGGGGAGAGTATTTGCTCCCTTACATTTCCTCTGTTGAATAGCACAGGGCTTTTCATGTTGTCTGACAAAGTAAATTAATGAAAAAAGGTTGGCACATTTTTGCCTCATCCTCCAGAAGAGGATCTACATCTTTCACTGTACAATAAGATAAGGATAGAAGCTCTGAGTATGGCATCCCTCCACTCGGGAGAGGAGCACTGGTTCAATGCATTGAACCTGGTCATATGTGAGGATGGATTCAGAACCAGGAATGCACCTGAGCTCCTGAACTATTTTTTTCTTGTTGGCTGACATTATTTCTCAAATGAAACATGGTGACAGATTATTTAAACAAATTTCAGGTCATCTCCAGCCAAATGTTGCATTGGCAGCGTTTCTGTCCAGGTTTTCTGTGCCTTGTAAATAGAATTATGTACTTATTAGAAAACGTCATTAATGCAGATTGCTTTTAGTGAAAATTCATATTCCCTAAACTCCTGATTTATATTTCCCATTTTTATTGTAATATTTTTTTAATGTTTCATTTTGGGGAATGGGATTCACATGGGAAACTTGAGTGTCACTGAATTCAAGAGAAGCATTCAGAGTCCTAGTCCTCCCTTGTGCTGAACTATATACAAACTGAAGAATTTAACAGGAGAGAATCATTCTCTGTAGCCCAGAATTTTGGAGATGAACAGCTGAAGTTTCATATTCACACTCCAGGAGGTCAGGTTGAATTGTGATTCCTGGTCATTCATGCATGAATGCAGGAATGGTAGGAGGAGATTGAGATGCTGAAAAAGGAAGGGAAGGAGAAGGTAAGCATCTCTTTTCTTGCTTTTTTTTTTTTTTTTTTTTTTTTTTTTTTTTTTTTTTTTTTTTTTTTTTTTTTTTTGTCATTATTCTTTCTACTATTTCACACTGTAATCTTCATAAAAGCAAACCCTCTGAATTCCTGTTACGGTTTCACTGTAATATGTTGAAATGGATATGTCAGCAGCAGCATTTTTCTTTCTAGATTTGAGGTTCAGTAGTTTTCCAGACAAACAGCATATTCCTGAGTTAATGGAAAATTCATGCGAAGCTACTTCGTGTTGGCTAGCTTTGGGTGTCACCTCCAATGTTTCTGTTGGCTAGCAAAAAGAGCTGGTATTTTCTGTTGATCAGTTCCTTTGACTCTCTGCAAAGCACTAAATCTAATAGCCTGCAGGTGGAAGACTTCACATTTTAAAAGGAAAAGACAGCTGATTATATGCCTGCAAGCTTCCAATCACACTGCTGAAATGTTGTTTTAAAATCAATTTTGATATCTAATTTGTTTGAGTTGTGTGATGACTTTGAAATATATAACATCAAGAAGGCTGATATCAATCTTTTGCGCTTTTAATGGGAGCACAAATGAATAAATGTGTTAGAACTGTCAAGGTAAAAAGTACCTGTGTAGCAAAAAAAAATAAAAATGTGTGGTGTGGTCTTATTGGGCTTCAGTTTCAGCAGGAAAACAGCCGGCTGCCTTTCAGAGAAAGCTCTGAGAAGTCTCTGCTGCTTACATTCCTGGCTGGCTTGCCCTAGAGACTAAACAAAACTGTTAACGGGAAAGACTTTATCCTGACTGAAATTCAGGCTGTGGTTTTTGCTGTTTTATGACTATGCATCATACTGAAACAGAAAATCCAAGGAAAAGGTTTAGCTGAGCTCTTGCTGTTGTCAGCTTTCATCCTTTACCACTGGCAGATTAGAAATGTAATGTAGTGACACAGATACAGTATCTCATTAAAACTGCATGCTGCAGCTGTTCTCTCACAGAAAATATATGTCCACTGAAATTATTGCACTTTTCTTCCCCTGCTTCCCTTTTCAGAAAATCAAATCAATGGCTTCTTCACCATCTGCTCTTAAGGGAAGCAAATTGACAGAGGTTTTCAGGGAATTAGCTGGAGCTGACTTTCTCTCTCCGGGTCTGATTTAAACTCTATATGTTTTGTTTTGATTTTCATAATTCTGTGGAGCAGAAATTTGAGGGCTCCTCCCCCCANTAATTAAATAAGGCTACTTTTTTTTCCTTTTAAAAAAAAGATCTGCAAGTGGGAACATTTTGTTCGTATCCAAGTAGGTACTGAGCTGGCACTCTTTGCTTCTTGTCCTTTTGTCACATATGACTGATGTAGTTCTAAACTGGTACGTTTAGCTTTAGCAAGCCATACAAGGGTTACTCTTAATCACCGTGTTATATTAGCTGGGCACATTCTGCTTTAATTCCTTAGCATTTGACAAAAATCAAATCGTTCTTAATGACAGAAAATCAATCCATTCAAAGTATTATTGAAATGTTTGTATCTTAGATGCAGAGGAGTATTCCATCTATGGAAAATGGTTACTTCATGCTGCTCTGATGCAAACATACTGCCTTCCAAATAAATTAGAACTCAGGCAATTCTATTCATTTCAGACCCTGTAGTGTCATCTGCTTATCTGTCCTATCTGTTTAGCCCCTATCATTGCAGATATGAATGTTGGACAAACACTAAACATGCTAAAATTTCTGCTCCTATTTTAGAGTGAAAGTCTACATCCCCAACAATGGCAAATTAGAGCTGGCAGCAGGAGAGAATGAATACAAACAATAATCTGGCAGTAGCTGATATAAATCAAAGTATAAATCTTACATCTGAGGTAGCTGTATATGAAAAATCTTTCATACAATTCTGTTTATAAATGATCTTTTTTTTTTTTAGTAAATCTGGCTTTTTTTTCAAATCTGGAACAGAGAACGAATACGAACAAAAATGTTTATTTATAATTTTATGGTAGTTCTAATTTTAATCCAAGCTCTTATCAGTCAGTTCTGTAATTATTTCTAATTGTTCAGAACTCACAGAAGATTGTGTTATAAATTGCACTCTGAAGACTGTTCTAAAAACTAGAGTAATAGTAAGCTGCCAGAAGATCAAAATAGGCAAAATACTCATTTCCCATAAAATTTACATTAGTTGCAAATAGGCATTACGCACATATTTATTCAATCAACTGATCATTTGTGCATGCAGTAACCCAGTTTAATGAATACATGATGGAGAAATGCACATTGTGCTTTCATGTTTGCATGAGTTACTGGTTGTGCATGTTTTACATAAACATTACATCCTAACTATCTGGGTTGTTAGGATTAAAGAGTAGGTATTGGACTTGATTCCATGCCTGGAATTATAAGATGGGTTCTTATGGTCATGCATATTTCCTAGTGCTAATTCTATGGAAAAGATGAACAACATAACAGCTACGGGTGAGTGTGCGTGTGTTTGTTTTAAATGAAATGCAAAATAAAGGAAGCATGGTTAGCAACCCAAAACTCTGCCTTGGATTAATTAGATTTGCAAGTTTTCAGAGATTCTATAGTCTATTTCTGGGTACAGCTGGAAAGCATGTCAACCTTGACAGTTTCTTTACATTGGTAAGAACAGGTTACTCACAAGAAGGCTCATCTAAACATCTTGGTTTGCAGGTTTTGCAAAACAAACAGGAAACAAACAAAAAAAAAAACACACAAAAAGCCAGCCTGATTTGTGTGTCTCCACAAATATAGGGAAGATAAATTACTTTGGCTCCTATCCATCCTTTTTCTTCTAGCCTATTATTTCTCTGTTATCAGAGTTAATTCCTTCTGTTCTTACAGAAAATTTATCATCAGGGTTCAGTCTTTTCATTTCTTCTCTTCTCCTAGCTCAATAGGAGACTGATTCCCACCTCCTCAGATTTCAGTGCATCTTCCACTCCACATGAGTGAATAAGATTTTGTCAACTTTCCTTATTACTCTGCTCTGAGATACTTCTGCACTGGTTTTAACTCCACAATCAAAAGGCTTTCTTTGGGTGCACAGTGGTTGGAAAAAGCTACTGGTTGGAAAGAGCTAACAGTAAGTCTAAGACAAGTCCTTCAGAAAGTAGTTCTCCAGGTTAAATACAGTTATGTTGTTGTTTATGTTCTTGCAGGGTATACTCATCTCTAAAATGCTAGCTCGGCAGTGGGAAACTTGGGACTTCTGTTAGTCTGACTTTGAAGGAAGCAATCACACTTTCTTCATCTCTCTTTGTTTGTGGCTCCAGGTCTTTTTCAGTTTTCATCTTCAGTGTCTACTAGAAAGAAAGATCCAAACATATTCAACCTAGGGAGTTAGCAGCTATGTGTAGCAATTGGAAAGATCAATATGATGGGAAAGGTATTACCACAAAACTGTGATGACAGAAGAACCAGCATGATTGAAAGGTGCTATAAAGGAAGGGAAGAAGATTGCTCACCTATATCAGAAGATTCCAGGTTTGTAGGGGAAAGCTTCACCAAGGACAGATCTCCAGAAAGAGATCCTTCCTCAGTGGCAGTCAGCCCTTAAATGGGGTCTAAGAGAGGTGCAGCCAGGCTCCACTCCTTCTGGTCATGCAGCTGAACTGCCTTCACCTGTGTTCCCAAGGCTGAGCTGGTCCTTTCCCCAGGTGCTCAATCAGGTGTTCAGGCTGTGACTCAGCAGTTCCCATACACCAAGTTAAAGCCACATTTCAAAGTAAATACGTAATATGAAGCTTCATTCAGATAGCAGTGATATATTTCTATTTTATGTTTGTATGAATGCTAATAGGAAGGTACATTATATAGATGTTGCCTTTGTCTCTGTCTGAAACAGTTAGAAGAATGTTTTCCTAGGTTAATGACAGGCTTTCAGATTCTCAAATTGTGTGGGCATTAATCTTACAACTGGATGATTTCTTTCTGCAGAAGAATGTATTGTGTTGATCTCAGCAATAGCAAAAATTATATTCTGAAAACTGCATAGTGTGGAAACATATATAGAAACACAGATGGCTGGCTGATTGTTTGAGTTATGGGAACCATGTGATTCTTAAGATTCCTAGCATGTTTCATGGCTTAGATAGCAGCTCTGCACTGCTTAGATTGTGCTGTCTACATCAGTGCTATGATGGCAGTGATCCCAATCTGTAAGCAAACTTGTTTCTTGCATCTTCGTTGTTCCTGGGAAGAACAAGGAGATCGGCTTATATATGAGACATGTTGAGTTTCTTTCTTTAACCTTTTTAATTGCCAGAGACAAACTAAGTAAAACTTTGATGTTTGTCATCCTGAAACACTTAGAGACAGAAACTTTACAAGAGGGGCAAGGAACAGGTGGACAGAACACAGAAATGTAGAAGATAGAAAAGTAATTTTAGAGTGTATAGCAAAACACAACTTTGTGCTTCATGCAGCTAATTTGGAAGTTAATCTCCTTAGAGCACTAGAACGAAGAATCTTGCACTTAACAAGTTAACTGCTTTTCAGGAAATATAGGTAAGAGGTTTCAGTTACCGCTTATTTTGGCTCTTCTGTGCATATCTCAGACCTGTGTCTCTGAAGGAGAGGAACTGCACGACATTATTGATGAACTTGTTTGAGAGAAGGAGAATTAATCTTAAGGGTAGCTGCTGTGGACTTCCTTTTGCAGGTTTTACAAACAATTAGAACACAGCCAGGTTAAAGCAAACACCTGCTGAGATAGTTAGCTGAAATCTGCAGAAATTTCTGAATCTTAGAAATTAAGATTTTCAGCTGCAAAGTCTTAGTAATTCTTTTGTATTCATGTAATAACTTGTATGTAGTTTCATTAATATGAAAGGGAATATGTCCCAATGTTATTCTAGCTGTATACTTTCTCTTGCTGTATAAACAGATTGCAACTGGTAACAAACAGTTCATTTTGGATCACAAGAAAGCAGAACATTAGTTGTGCATGGAGATGTTGAAGTTATAGCAGAGGAAGCTTTTTTCGTATTCAGTATTATTTAGAAGCCATGTACTGATGTAAAGAGCTCTCTCTTCCTGTTATAACGTTATAGTCGTACCCAATGTCAGAAGTATTTAGGATATTTACTAAGCAGGTAAAAGCATTTAAGAATCTGCGCTAAAAGGGAGAGACACTCTGCCTAAGTATGACTGAGAATCTCAAATCAAAGACAAGATTTAAATAGATTGCCCAGTGGGTCTGAATTGTTGCATCACATACAAATGTCCAAGAGGCCATGAAGTAGCAGACGTAACAACATTTAAGATACACAAACCTTGCTTTGACAGGGCTAGAAAGAGGTAACAGTGCAGCTTAATGTTGACCTTTAAGTAAAGCAGATACTTACATCTGTATATTTACAACTGTTATGTTGTGGGATGTTGCATATAGGCCAGGAAAAAAAAACCAAAAAGGCTGACAAAGTAGAGACTACATTTAATCAACATGGGGAAATGTCACTGTTTTTCTAGACTGAGACACATTCTTATGGTATTACTCTTTCTCAAACGTAACCTATTAAATAAGAAATTGCTTTTACACAGATCAGAGGGCATTATGAAAGAAGTAGATGATTATTCCTGTTGAGTGGCAGCAGTGTTGTGACTCACCCTTTTCATGGGTGTAATTCCCTACATTTGTAATGGATTTTGAAAATTGGAACAGGTTTCTGCCAACAAACAAAGTATTAATGAAATGTAGGGTTGCATAATACATTTTCTGCATAATGTAACTTTTTTTTCCCAGAAAAATGAAATGACCACCTCCTAAAATAAACTGAGCACTTGATGATTTTTGTGGGTCCTTTCCAACTCAGAATATTCTATGATTGTATTGTTCTGTGAAATTCTTGATTGTCTTAATTTGCTGTGAGTTAAAAGGTATTTGGGTAAGTGTATTGGCTTATTTATTTGAAGAGCCTACACAGCTTTGATGCACAAGATAAAACTCCTTAACCTTTCGTTATACTATTTCTCACCATGTCTGTTTCATTAACTGCAATCAGTTTCTCATACTTTTGAGTATGAAACATTTCAACATTTTTGAAAAGCATGCAGTGCGCGAGCTGAGGAAACTCGGGAGTTCATCAGCACACAGAATTAAACATTTTTCTGACCAATGACCTGGAAATTTTCTCACTGAGAGCAGAGATTTGCTTGACTACCCTACTCCAGCGTTCAGTGAATCAACCAAATGCCCCTACACTGTGGATTCAATTCAGTATTTACTTTGCTAATGCCTCATCCCCCATTTGATAGCACAAACTTTTTGTCCTCATTCTCACATTTCCCCACACCTAAGGCTGTAAGTAGGTATTCATATCAAGGCTTTTGGCAACAGCTTGAGGAAAGCAACTGGATTTTATACAGTCAAGGCGAGAACAGTAAATAATAATAAAGCTCATTCATCTTATTTTCCATTAGTGGCAATGTCAGATAAACCTGATTAAAGACTCTTAGAAAATGTTACACAGGTGATTTATTATATGTGTAGTTTCAGATGTAAGTGTAATCTTGAACCATGGTACCTGTATATATTCACTTAGTGATAGGTACAGAGCAGAATAGCAGATGAATTACAGCAGCATATAACAACAGTTACAGTATATCTCCTCAGCTGATTTCAGGTGATGAGTTGAAAACTCAGTGTTGGCTGCTTTGGGTAGATATGAGCATCATATGCTGCACAGGATGATTGGACAGTCTGTGGTAAGAACTGAAATTAGAAAGCTTTGTCTGGTGATGCACTGGGGGAACAGATTTAATTTGATTCCTTTTCTCCTACCTGCCTGCTGATTGACTTTATCACATGACTGTGAAAATGAATGAGTAGTAAATTCATTTGCCTCCTCAGTGTCCCGGAAGCAAAGAGTAGCTATGGATTCCTGAACTTTTTAAAGTAGTGGGGATTCATTTTAATGGTGTATGAGGAGGAATGTTTACCCTGTGTTGAAGAGAGTGGGCTAATAATGAAGGAACACTAAACTTTATACTTTTTTTATAGATTTAATATTCTTACTGTTTTAAAAATACGAAATGCTTTCTGCCAGAAGATGGCTGTCCCTCAAGCTCTCCCTAAAACATAGCTGTTCCTGAGCTCAGCTGCATTTGGTTCTGATTGAGGACTCAACTACTTTTATTCTGCTTGAAATTCACTGCACAGAACCATAACTTGATAATGGGCAGGGACTTGTAGAGGTGGGGTGCAGACACCTGATAGCAGAATGACACAATCTTTCATCCCCCCAGTCTCACATTCAACTGTATGTCCCTTACTTATGACTAAAAAGTATTTTTTATTTCTGCTAGAGTCTAGACAAAAACACTTTCCTAATGCTAACTTTCCCTATGCTTTATTTTAAAATTCAAGATACATTTATATATAATTGTTTGCTTAGATTTACACTGTGTTTCTGCTTTAGCAGTCGTGTCAAGATTATGGAAGGCAGGGCAATTGAGAACAAACATGCAGAAATGATTTAAAGGCTGACTTTTAAAAAGAGAGCTATTAAACAGGTTAGTCACAACCGTGAGTCATTTCAGTTGTGAGTCATGCTTACTTTTTGTAGCTATACATTATCTGGCTTTCCTGTTTCTCCACACAGCTATGAGTAATGCTGTGTTAAGATGCATTACTGCTTTGGAGAATGCTTTTTCCCTACTGTGCAGGATGCCCTATCTGAATACATTTTTACATTTATAATGTCGTTATTTGGCCCATTCTTTCTACCACTGAGTTGTTGGCTGCATAAAATAAGTAATGAAATATGTGCCAAGCATTGGGTCGATAAGAGAGAGCAAGGGACTTCCCCATCAGCCTGTGATCTGCACCATTTCTGTGGGGGGTAATATGGTACATTAATATTCATTTTGTCTTACCTGAGCCTGTTAGCCACCCACAGCAGCTGAGACAGGAGCTTTGGGATGGTTATACAAGATAGAGATAGTTTGTGGGGAAGAGTTTGAACAAATGCAGTGGGGGCCAAAAATTTCTCCTGAAATGGTGGCTGGATTGATAGCTTCATAACTGTTGAAGCTGGGTTTGGATGTGGGATTCTTTTTTGGTTTGTTGGTTTTTTTTTTTCCTTCTATATTTGTAGTGAGCGTGCATCAACACAGCTGTAGTGTTAGGCATAATCCCAGCCTTTACAACTATCATTCCAGAAATAAAATCAGTATAATATATATTGGCCAACTGTTTTTCAACTTGGTGGCTACCTAAAATTAGCCTGAAACTGTGTAGGTTCTTACATGTGGGCTTGAGAGTCTAGGTTAGAAAATGTAGGCTGTAGTTCTTCAAGCATCAGGAAAGAGAGAGCAGTTACTGTAGCTCTGAATACTTCTGAATATGCCTACATTTAGACTGCAATATGCATTGCTGGGTTTTAAAAAGTACTGTCAGCACTTTTGTTAATATAAAGAC
Organism: Pavo muticus; assembly: GCA_016647715.1. Taxonomy (NCBI): domain Eukaryota; kingdom Metazoa; phylum Chordata; class Aves; order Galliformes; family Phasianidae; genus Pavo; species Pavo muticus. Next base: position 2,692 of record JACDJE010000395.1, on the reverse strand, counting down.
AAGACTGTATTTCCATGAACAACAAAAAAATATTACAGTCATGGTCTCAAGAATAATTTATTACTTTTATCACTGGCCCTACATTTGGAAATTTTCCTAATGACTCTGATTCTCTCAAAAATGGATAGCTTACCTAGAAATGGTGTTTCCTTCATGACTGGTGTCTTGTTGATTGGTCCTGCATGATTGCTTGACAAAAATTATTACTAAAATTAGAATCTTTCTTATTTTCGCTTCTCTACTGAATAATATAAAACCAAGAACAACGTTCTCTAGTTTATCAAAGAGGTCAGGGGACAAACAATTTGAATTGGAAAATATGATGATGTCATGAAGAGCACTCAATGTGCTTTGCAACAAAGAATGTCAATGCCTCAAAAGGGAAAAACAATTTTCACTGTCCTTTTGTAACAGAACTCTTGCAATAGACAGCAAAATGGTAAAGCTGCTGTTTGTACAAATGACTTTCTCATATGTTTCTGCTTCCTTTCAGCAGATCTTATGCAGGAAATATTTGAATCACAAATAGTTTTCACAGAGGCCACATTTGTGCAAGAAGGGGTAATTTTTTCAGTGTTGCCAGTTGTTTGTAAAGCTGCATAAGGTCATTGTAGAGAAAATAATTGCTTTCAAATTCTTTCTGAGCCCTAAAACCCATTTTTAGCCTGGGATGTGAGCTTTTAAAGCAATAACTGAAAAAGAACACAAGGAAAGCATTTTACAACCAAAGGGCCGACTGCTGTCCACTGTGTGTGCTACAACAGTTCACAGTCTTAATTTTGGAGACATCAGTGAGGAAGTTAGTCAGAATGAGAAGATGGCTCTTGCAAAATCTGGTTAAGGATTGTTTTGGTCCTTGGAAGAGTGCACGCACTCAGGAATTGGAAAGAGCTGTGGAGTTTGACACCAGGTAAATCAAGGATTAATGTAAGGACCTTTGAGTGTTGCTGTGTGTGACAGTTCACCCGTGGACTACCTACATCAGAATTCAGATCGTGGTGACAGGACAAAGTTCTGCTGCCCAAGAAATGGAGACGTCCCATGCATAAGGCATGTCTGCAAACATGCTTGAACTCACTGCTATCTCAGGATATTTTTTGCATGGCAAAGGAGCCAAGCTCACAATATGAAAGCACACACTCTTAAGCAACATGTGGTGTGTCAGAGAACAAAAGCTAAGAATACTGACAGTATGCAGTTACATGGACACTTCCTTAGTTTTGTAACAAAACTAGGTTCCATGTTTTCTGTGTTTCAGAGCATGACACATTTCTCTCTTTTCCTGAACAGCCATCACACAAAAGAAAATGCATTTAAGTAATGAAAAGGTAACTTTGAACATTATGTGTAATGCATCTGAGCCTTTTATTTACATTTTCTGTACAGTTCTGGTTTTATTCCACAAAGCTGAATATTATGTAATATGATTATCTTAATTTCTGTGATTTTCTTTCTTGTCCTGACAGAAAGACACATTCTGCCTAGAGTGTATGTTCAGGTAGAAGAGATTTCCTGTCTTTCCTTTTATCTGTGTGTGCCTAATGGGGTGGAAAAAAGCATTGAGTTGAACACTTTCACAAACTTCTGAAGAGCAAACTTATCTGTGCTGGGGAGTGATGCATCACTCTTTCAGGAAGTTAAACTAGTAGGTGGTTGGATTGGGAGCCTGGATAGTAGTCAAATGAAAGATGACTCCTCGCTGTGAGAAGAAATTAAAACAGCAAGGTAGAAGCTGAGCAGGAGTTGCCCACTGACTGCGGCTAATGCTGACTGGCATATTCACAGCTTTTTGGTGAAATGCAAGCACAGGGGAATATGCCATAACTGACGAGGCTTTTCTGATATCAGCAGTCATGATATCAGGAAATTTAATGGTCTGAATCAGGGGTTTTAAGTGTCATTGACTGTACTTTAGAATAAATAGATATTCAGACAAAACAACTTGGAAAGAAAAAGTCATGCATTTTTTGCAGTAGAAACAAGAACGAGCAACTGAAGCTTTGTAAGCCATTTCAAGACTAGATGAGCTAATGCCCATAAGTAAAATGGCTTGGGAGGACTCCAAAGGTGCCTGTGAGAAGTTGGGTCCATCTTGCTTCTAGACTTTATATTAACTTTTAGCTTAATGACTGCACTGGTCTTCCTGATTGTTGCAGTCATTAAGCTAAAAGTTAATATAATGTGTTTATTTACATAGCCTTTTCTAAGCTCACTTATGTCACAAGTCTAGTGTATAACAACAAAGGGATGAGCCTGACTGGAAAGGCATTATAAAGGGAAAGGAAAAGTACTTACCTGTCTCCAAAGATCTTGGCTCACAAGAAAAACTCCACAACAGAGAATTCTCCAACTAGAATACTTCCCCAGTGGCAGTCAGCCCTTAAATGGGGTCAAGGAGAGGTGCAGCCAGGCTCCACCCCTTGCAGTCCCACAGCTGAATTGCCTTCACCTGCATTCTCAGGCCTGACCGAGTCCTTTCCCCAGGTGCTCAAACAGTGGTTCAGGCTGTGACTCAGCAGTTACCATACAATGACATAATATACTCTGAAATTAATAAACGTTCATTAAAGAAATAAGAAGATATATACCTTTAAAGAAGAGATACTCAAGTGAATGGGGTTAAAAATCTCTCTGTGAGATCTTTTGGCTTGCTCCCTCTGTATTTTCTGTGTGTAAGGTTAACAGGTTGTAA
>JACDJE010000002.1:3814640-3927372 GCA_016647715.1 Pavo muticus | reverse complement strand
GGCCAGGGCATGGATCAGGCCACAGTCACTGGTTCTGTTCACCTCCTACTTCCTGTCAGCTCTCTGATTTCTCTTAGAGAATAAATCTGCTGTGCCCAGCCTGGAGAGACTCTGATGCTGCCAGGAAATCGAATAACTCCTGATCTATTCTTAATTTCTTGTGTTTCCTGTGGTTATATTGTTTGTGTTACCAACCCTAGTATTTACATACCTTTCAGTGAGCTTTTTCTTTTTTTTTTCCTTCAGAAGATACTGCTTTGTTCCTATGCCTTGCAGAACAGGTTCTTCCATTTTTTTCTATTAACTTACTTTCTCAAAGGAGTGGGGGGTGGGGGGGGAAGAACATTAGAGGAAACACCAAAGGGAGATATCTAAGAATAGAATTGTTTTTTGCTGATGATATCCTAAGACTCATTCTAAACTTGCATCTGCCCTTCCAAAAGTCCTTGGGCTTTTTGAGAGCTTTGTAAATCTTCCTGCCTATCAGATGACGTGTTTGTGGGTGCTGTGTCTGAATAGCAGATGCATTGACAGTTGGCATTTTAAATGCAAAGGTGCTTCTGTGAAAATGCTTGTAAGAATGAAGCTGTGCTTCCCAATGTAACAGTGATGTGCCAGCCAGCGGGCTCTGCAGGGCTGCTATTGAAAGTCATTGTTGGTGAATGCTGTCTTGCTGTATGGCTCTGGAAATTCTAATGCAGGTTTCCCCTGTGAAGTGAGGAAGACTTCACAAAGTTTTCTGCTCCCCAAAGAAATGCACATCAACCTTTTCTTGCAGCTATCATTCTTCAGCGCCCATTATCTCACTACTCTTCCAATATACATTTCCTTAAAAGAAATAAGGTGGAACGTGAAGATTTCTTTGCTTGTATATCTCCCTGCCATGAAATAAAACCTATCTGCTCTAAGATGAATAGTGGCTGGACAATCTGTCTAGTTCTGCAGTGAGATCCTTAAAGAGCATCAGTGTCGGATTTGCTTCAGTGGTAGAGCCCCTCTCCGTGATGTTCCTGGTCTGTGCAGGGCTCACCAACACCACACTTTACAGGGAACACCATGCAGGGTGTATCACTTCAGTATTTTGTAGCACGGAACCCCTTAAAAACTGAAGAAAATACCAATTTTCTTTTTTTTTCTCTTGGTGCTGGGGGCTGAGGCTGTTGAATGCAGCCTGAGCACAAGGCTGCAGTGTTTGGGGTGGATGAGGCAGCGTGAGGAGGAGCAGCCAATTCCAAACCTGTTAGGGCTCAGGATGGAGCTTTGGGCGAGTGCTGCAGAAGTGGAGTTTGCTTTGGAAGACAAAACCTGTGGCTTGTAGGGTAGAATGAAACAAGGGGAAATTTAAGAATGGTAATATGAAAGGGTTTAGCTTTGCTCCCTCAATAAAGGCCATGGTGAAATGCTCCCCCGCTGCTCCATGTTTTCCTTCATTCAGCTGCTGGTGGTAAGGTTATTGCTGGATGTAAAGAAATGTAAATAACACCAAGGTAGTGAACCCAGTGTTCCTGGCTCCTTGGAAGCATCCTTGAATGGAAACATCTGTCCGTGAGCTCTCTGCGGTACGCTCACACAGCTGCACAGTTACGCTTTGCTCTGGGCAGAGCCTTGTGTGCAGCCCAGTCCTAGCTAGTCTCCTTTTGCACATGAAACCAGGTCCTGAGCAGGAGTGGGAGGGAAGGAAACTCCGCGAAGCTGCAGCAGCAAGCACTGCAAGGCGGGTGGGAAACCACCCTGTTAATGCACTTGGGGCTTTTTCTTGAGCCTGAAGTGGGAGAATTCAGTAATCTTTGCTAAGTGGGCATTAAAAAAAAGAAAAAAGCCCAAGAAATGAAGCACATAACGCAGGAAATACGTAATGAATGTTTCATGATTGGGAGAGATAGTAACTGGGGCTCAGAGCCCTGAGCCTGCTGCAGGATGTAATTACCGACACGGATGGGTTCTGTGCAGCGGTAGGGTTGGCAGCTTTGACTTTTCATGCAGACTTTGTGCTCCACTTGCTGCAGGTTTCCTGTAAGCTGTCAGCAGCGCTGTCAGAGCTTTTGGAGGTTTTATAGCAGGTCAAAAATCTCCCTCTTACATTGCTTTGGTGCAAAGCAGGGTTGCGTGGCTGGATTCCCTTGGGGTGGGGGTGCAGTGGTTGAATTAAAGCAACTTGCTGTGATGTGTCTATGGAAATGTTTCTGTGTGTTTTTTAAAACATCAGTGTTTTGTTTGTTGGGTTTTTTCCCCTGTCGTCAATACGTGAAATACTGTTTTTCTTAGGGAGTCCTTAGCTGTGCTCACCAGTAAATAATTCAGCACGCAGTGTATCCAGTTCTGAAAGAAAAAAAAGGAAGATGGGTTGTTCATAACGTAAATGACATACTTGGAGTTAACTGAGATTAAAAGTGTAGTGAGGACAGGCTAGCAAGGGTTTCGCTCTGCCTAGACTTAAAGCCTGCATTGGAACCTGCAGTCTAATTTGAGCTGCCGATTCAGCTGCAGTGCAAAATGCCTCCCTGTCTCAATTGCAGTCGGCTAATCCCAAATTTGAAGTGAATTAGGGTGGGGTTTTTTTTTTTTTTCTNTTTTTTCCCAGGCCTCACAGTAGGGTATGGGCGCGTTAAGCAAGGTGATGATAGCTGGCATGAGTTCAGACCTGTACATGTCTTGTGCACGTATGGCATGAGTGTAGCATTGCCTGTCCTCTCGGTGCTGGGCTGCCCTGGGGCTGCTGCTGGCAGGGCTCGGCTGAGGGGTTCTGCAGGGCAGACAGGTTCTGTAGGCAGCTCGATGACAGGGCTCTGTGGGGACACACCATGCCATGGCCTGGTGTCCCAGCCCGTGGCTTGCTCTGGTGGCCGAGGGATGCTTGGCATGGCCCAAGCAATGAGGGCAAGATGTGTTCAGACAAGAGAGCACAGCAGGAGTACTTCTAATGTACAGAGCCGTGCCAGGTAAATGGAGGCTTTGAACTGTGATGTGGGGGAACTGGGAGACCCAGGGTTACGCAGAACTCACCGCTAATCTCCCAGCAGGATCTGCTCCTTACTAAGCTGTGTTCTGGTCCAGGGTATGCTCCTGTGCTAAGAGGAGGATTAAGTGCAGCTGAAGGAATCTGGTTATGCTATCCAAAGCCTGAGGTAGGGCAGCGGACGATAAATTATACTGGAGGGAGAAAATGCCGGTAGGCTTATTGTGGTGCGTGCTCTGCTGGTTACAAGGGCAGGGGCTGCTGTTGTGTAGTTCTCTGCTGGCATAGCTTTAAACAGAGCTGCTTAACAAAAGGCAATGTAAGTCACTGTGCCTGCTGCACCTATTTTTTTCCACTCTGTATCCAGGACAGCAGGTATCAGTTTTCGCTGCCCGGTGTTCAGTGGTGTTCCACTTGCCTATCAAGCAGTCCTAGAAGCAGTGCTGTAGCTGGTTATCTCTGCCATCTCCATGAGTGCTATTAATGCTATTTCTATAGGGGTTCCCCACGCAGGCAATAAATAGTCTGGAGTAAATTAAGCCGTGCAGCTGATAAGTATGGAGTGCCTACTTGGGTTTGGTGTTGCTGTAGTGGGGAAGGAGGGTGAAGGAGTTAGGAACTGGGGTGAAAGGCTCTCGTAGACTGATTGTGGCCCCGTGTTTGTGAGCGAGGTGGCAACTTCCAGCCAGAGGAACGTAGTGCAGGTGGAAAGCACCTCGGAGTGCTGGGTGTGCTCGGTGCCAGGAGCTGTCAGTTGTTTGCATGCACTGATCACCTGTGGCATAAAGGTGATAGGTGCAGGTAGTTCTGTGTGTAGGTACAGTTCTGCTGTAGGGCTGTGGCTTGTACAGACTGCCCAGTTTGGGGTGGGGTGTGCAGCACCTGCATTGCCGCTTCCAGGAAATGCTCTCTTCTAAATCAAAGCTTGTTGGCAGTGTGCTGGATACCACCGGGTTTTTATGAACAACTAAACTATCTTTCCCTTCTTTCATTTATTTATTTTTTCCCTTGAAAACTGCTGTGGTTTTGATGTGGGGAAGGAATCAGCCCCTCCTTGTGCTCACTGAATGTTCAGACCCTGAAATCGTGGTGCCACAGCCTGGCAGCACCGCTCTTAGCGTGCATGGCAATGATGGTCTGTGTGGTCTTAGTGGTCTTTTCCAGCCTTACTGATCGTATGAAAAACAGCGCCATGGATATGGCAGATTATCCTCTTTCTTTCTTTCTTTTTTTAAACCTGCCTTTCTCCCTTGCAAATGACCTTTATGCAGATGTAGAGGCAGAGCACATCCCTCAGAGCTGGCTGCTTAGTTCCCTTGGTTAGCTATAAGGAAATATGTTGGCAGTGCTCCGGGGTAAGCTGCTATGCTGGGAACTTGGTGCTGCAGTCAGGCTGCACAGCTCTCCCTAAAAAACTTCCATCAGTGTATTTCTGTTCCGTTCCTTTTGTCACACAAGCGAGGTGACTTCTTACTGGATGCCCCTGGTGCTGCACCCCGGTGCTTTTTGATGGTGAGGAAGGTGTCTGGCTGCAGTGCCTGTCCCTGTTTTACGGCATGGCTGATAGTGATGATGAGATGTTACTGAGATAAGCCTGTGAGTTAGAAGTTAAGTTGTTCCCTTTTAAAATTCCTTATGTCTACAGTTCACTTCTGTGCAGGGTGAGGATCGATGTCCTCTGCAAAAGTAAACCCTGACATTTTTTATCATCTCTTTTTTTTCTTTATAACCATTTTAGGTACACTCACGCTGTTGAGGAAAGGGGTGTAATCGCAAATACTTTTAAGTAGTCAACAGTCCTAAAAAAGAATGCAGCGTGATAACTTGTTGAAAATCAACTGTAATTCTGGTGGAGCTGTACTTGACCCCGTGTTATGTCATCATGTGCTTTAACAAGATTTTTGTACGTATGTTAAAGAAGAAACCTGAAAATCAGAAGCTGGAAAATTTCTCGTGTGATTTTGGTAGTGGGTGAGAAAAAGCTGAAATCCTTTCTGGAATGGCCGTGCATTTCCCACAGCCCGAGTGCAGAGCTGCACCAGTTTGGGACCTCTGAGGTATTGGGCATGGGCTTGGACGAAGTCTAAGAAGAAAATACCCTTCAAAGTATGGCGTTCAGCATAGCTGCGCCTCTGTGGTGTTGTTTAAGATGTCCAAGCACAGCCCTTGCAGCTGATCCTGTTTCCTCCTGTAGCTGTGATTTCAGGTATTTTGGTGCCTCTGAGTGGGAGGGGAAATAAAATGGGTGATGAATTCATTTAAATGAAGATGATGAATGCTGGCGAGACTTCTTGATGTGTGCGATACACAGTGATCGTCCTGGAGAAGAGCAGGATATGTGGCATTCGATGACGATGCTCAGGACCCTCTGCTGGGAGCCTACCTGACATGCTGTGTTTCAATCCCAGCTGTGTCTCTGAGCTTTTTATCACCCGTGGCTAATGCAGGTTGGAGCAGTAAGTTATATTAAGACTTGGGACAGGCTTTGTAGCTTCATTTGAATTGTATCTGAGGTTCCTGGCAAAGTTACTTGGGAAAGTAAATCTCTTTCCCAGTGTGTCTCTGCCCCCAGTGGTGTAGCTGCTGTGTAAGTCTGAGTGCAAAAGCTAATAAAACCATTGCAAACAAGTGCTGTGGCACGAAGGGCTGCCTTCAGACTCTTACCTCTGACTCACCCTTGCTTTTTCCAGGAGCTAACATACCTGTTGTGCATCACGCGGATGCTGGCTCTTGCAGCTTTTCCTGCTGGCAGCAAAGGAGCTGTGAGCATCCAGCATAGGCTGTAGTAAGGAAGAGAAAATGGGGAATGGTAAGGCTTGGGTTTGCTGCAATGAATGAGGAGGTCTCATATGGAGACTGCTTGTTTTATAGAGTCATTTTCCTCCTGAGCTTCCTTTGGGATGCTGGAGCTTTCTGTCCCATAATAGTGTTTGGACAATGGATGCTTGGATGGAGGAAGCAGGTGTTAAAGGAAGGGGGAAGTGAGCTTTTTGGGGGAAGGGGATGCAGGATGGCACAGTTTGGTGGTTATACACAGCGAGGGATAGGCCATGCACAGCACAACATGCTTCCTAGCTGCTGGACCCCCAGTGAGATCACAGCAAAACCAGGGCTTGCCTTCCTCAGGTGGAATCCCTCGGTGAGTCAGGCTTAGGCCATGCACCTGAAGTTGTGTGTGATGAGTCTCGTTGTTTTGTTCCATGCTACCATAAATCTGTAACATCTGAAACTCCACGTTTTGCACTCGAGGAGCGCTGTGCTTTGCTTTAAAAACAAACCACCGATGAATGAGTTTGGGTGACCTGGATGTAAACAGTTCCTGTAGAGCGATCTGAAGCTCCTAAAGACGGTGCAGATATCGATCCTGGAGATGAAAGCAAAGCGCTGCAGTTCACATGCTACGCAGCAGATGTTTTTGCATCCGTAGCTGAAAGACTTCCCACACAGGGAGCACCGACAGCGCTTTGCATGTCTCCGCGGGATTTGCAGCCCAGGCAGGAGCTTCCCTGGGTGAGGCCTTCAGTTTTTCCATTGCTGAGTGCTTTGCAGCCGCTCCACCCATTTTTATGATGAGTGATCATCGTGCACAGCCCTGCACGAGGCGGTGAGCAAACCTTTCGTTGCGTTGGATGTAAATGTTTGTGCTTTCTCTTCTCCTAGCAGCTGTGGTGAAGGTGGGTTGTCTTAGCTGAGGGCCGGGTAGAGAAATTAACGCTAAGCCCCCTTTTTATGTACTGCTGCAAAGAGAAGTTTCGTGTAACCAGCATCCATTTCACAAGCTCTGGGTGACTCCTTTGCACTTTTGTGTTGTGTGAGGCAAAACGTTGCTGTCAAGCTGCAGGTTTTCCAGTATTAAGTAATGCAGTCACCAACAGGAAATTAATTGGTCTGTTGTGGGGTTATGCTGTGATGGCTTCAGTGCAAGGGCCCCATGCAGCCCTTGTCCAACGTGGGCTCAGCTCTGGGGCCACTTCTCCCTTCTCTGCTGATGATTTTTAGAATGAGTTTTTTGGCTGCTGCTGCTGCCTGATTCAGGGCTCAAAGGCTGAGGGTTTGAGTCCTAACTGGGTTAACAGTGCCCTTTTGTGTGCTGGAGTGGGCGTCTTGCTCAGCTCGTCTGGAAAGTGTTGGGGAGGAGTGGGGTGATGGGGAGACCGTGGGGTGGTGTGGAACGGGGTGATGGGAAATCATCACTCAGTCGACGTTTTGTGATGAAAGCAGAGCTTTGGTCCCAGCTTTAATGGGTTAAGCTAGAGAATGAGCCAACTTATTGCTGGAAGGGCTCACAAGCTGGAACTGGGGAGAATAAATGTGTTTGCATGGATGTTAAGAGGATTAATTGTTCGCAGTGCATATTGAAAGCAGGAAATTGAAGTAGTACTCAAGAGGTAACTGGCTGCACGTTGGGTACGTATCGTTGTTTTTCCCACCTTCCTGTTGGGTTATACACAACAGTTGTCCATCTGCAGAGTCCATCTGAGTTCCACATTTTTCTCTAATCTGGGTGTTTTGCTCTTCACCCCTTCACCTTGCTTATGGTCAGTAGTAGCTTTAAGCAGGTAAATGTTCTCTCTTCAGATAGGCTATCTGCTGAAGAGGTGTGCTGCAAGCTGTGGTGGGCTTCCTTCCACAGCTGGAATGATCTCTGTTTAAACTGCAGAGTGCTTAAGACCTCCCTGGTTTTTGCTTGATCAGATTAACTAGGATTTTGGCAGGACTTTGTGCTGCTTTTTCTTAGCCAGTCGACTTGTTTGTTGAGCCTTGGTAACTTTTCTTGCTTTGTAATCTCAAAGTTCAGAAGTCATCGGGCTGCTGGAGAATAACGGGAGATCCTGTCCCTGTGGCAGCAAGCCTACAGAGCGCTTCGGTGTGCCAACAGCAAGCTCCAAAAAGATGGATAAATAGCAATCCCACAGTTACTGTATGACTGCGTTGTCCAGAGCGATGGAGTGTTTGAAAGGTGTGAAAATGAAGTGTTTTCAGTGAGTGTAAATTTATCAAGTCTTTTGTGTTCTGTGTGCAAGGCTTTTTCTTTTTTTCCCCCATAATTTGTGATATCTTCGCCAACTTTTGGTAAAAATCCAGTCTCATCAGTGCTTCTGATATTAATTAAAATACTGTTTGCATAAATAAATACCTGCTTGTATTTATGCCTTGGGCTTATGATAGTGCAGTGCCAAGGGAAAACTTAGGCCTTTTGGTGGAAGCGAGCTTAAACTCTGCTTAAATCTTGTCTTCAGGAATGCTACAGCACTTGGTGTTTGCTTTGAGGGAGCTCAACTGTTTGCTTTGTAAGGGTTTTTTTGGACTGTCATAGCTGGTGCTGGCTGTGAGCCGCCGGATAACTGGGGATTGAAGGATGAGGTTTAGGTCTGTGTCCGTGGACCACCCCGTGCACTGGGGGTGGATTGGTGCTGGTCCTGGGCAGCGGGGCACAGCCTGGCCAGGGCATGGATCAGGCCACAGTCACTGGTTCTGTTCACCTCCTACTTCCTGTCAGCTCTCTGATTTCTCTTAGAGAATAAATCTGCTGTGCCCAGCCTGGAGAGACTCTGATGCTGCCAGGAAATCGAATAACTCCTGATCTATTCTTAATTTCTTGTGTTTCCTGTGGTTATATTGTTTGTGTTACCAACCCTAGTATTTACATACCTTTCAGTGAGCTTTTTCTTTTTTTTTTCCTTCAGAAGATACTGCTTTGTTCCTATGCCTTGCAGAACAGGTTCTTCCATTTTTTTCTATTAACTTACTTTCTCAAAGGAGTGGGGGGTGGGGGGGGAAGAACATTAGAGGAAACACCAAAGGGAGATATCTAAGAATAGAATTGTTTTTTGCTGATGATATCCTAAGACTCATTCTAAACTTGCATCTGCCCTTCCAAAAGTCCTTGGGCTTTTTGAGAGCTTTGTAAATCTTCCTGCCTATCAGATGACGTGTTTGTGGGTGCTGTGTCTGAATAGCAGATGCATTGACAGTTGGCATTTTAAATGCAAAGGTGCTTCTGTGAAAATGCTTGTAAGAATGAAGCTGTGCTTCCCAATGTAACAGTGATGTGCCAGCCAGCGGGCTCTGCAGGGCTGCTATTGAAAGTCATTGTTGGTGAATGCTGTCTTGCTGTATGGCTCTGGAAATTCTAATGCAGGTTTCCCCTGTGAAGTGAGGAAGACTTCACAAAGTTTTCTGCTCCCCAAAGAAATGCACATCAACCTTTTCTTGCAGCTATCATTCTTCAGCGCCCATTATCTCACTACTCTTCCAATATACATTTCCTTAAAAGAAATAAGGTGGAACGTGAAGATTTCTTTGCTTGTATATCTCCCTGCCATGAAATAAAACCTATCTGCTCTAAGATGAATAGTGGCTGGACAATCTGTCTAGTTCTGCAGTGAGATCCTTAAAGAGCATCAGTGTCGGATTTGCTTCAGTGGTAGAGCCCCTCTCCGTGATGTTCCTGGTCTGTGCAGGGCTCACCAACACCACACTTTACAGGGAACACCATGCAGGGTGTATCACTTCAGTATTTTGTAGCACGGAACCCCTTAAAAACTGAAGAAAATACCAATTTTCTTCTTTTTTTTCTCTTGGTGCTGGGGGCTGAGGCTGTTGGATGCAGCCTGAGCACAAGGCTGCAGTGTTTGGGGTGGATGAGGCAGCGTGAGGAGGAGCAGCCAATTCCAAACCTGTTAGGGCTCAGGATGGAGCTTTGGGCGAGTGCTGCAGAAGTGGAGTTTGCTTTGGAAGACAAAACCTGTGGCTTGTAGGGTAGAATGAAACAAGGGGAAATTTAAGAATGGTAATATGAAAGGGTTTAGCTTTGCTCCCTCAATAAAGGCCATGGTGAAATGCTCCCCCGCTGCTCCATGTTTTCCTTCGTTCAGCTGCTGGTGGTAAGGTTATTGCTGGATGTAAAGAAATGTAAATAACACCAAGGTAGTGAACCCAGTGTTCCTGGCTCCTTGGAAGCATCCTTGAATGGAAACATCTGTCCGTGAGCTCTCTGCGGTTCGCTCACACAGCTGCACAGTTACGCTTTGCTCTGGGCAGAGCCTTGTGTGCAGCCCAGTCCTAGCTAGTCTCCTTTTGCACATGAAACCAGGTCCTGAGCAGGAGTGGGAGGGAAGGAAACTCCGCGAAGCTGCAGCAGCAAGCACTGCAAGGCGGGTGGGAAACCACCCTGTTAATGCACTCGGGGCTTTTTCTTGAGCCTGAAGTGGGAGAATTCAGTAATCTTTGCTAAGTGGGCATTAAAAAAAAGAAAAAAGCCCAAGAAATGAAGCACATAACGCAGGAAATACGTAATGAATGTTTCATGATTGGGAGAGATAGTAACTGGGGCTCAGAGCCCTGAGCCTGCTGCAGGATGTAAGTACCGACACGGATGGGTTCTGTGCAGCGGTAGGGTTGGCAGCTTTGACTTTTCATGCAGACTTTGTGCTCCACTTGCTGCAGGTTTCCTGTAAGCTGTCAGCAGCGCTGTCAGAGCTTTTGGAGGTTTTATAGCAGGTCAAAAATCTCCCTCTTACATTGCTTTGGTGCAAAGCAGGGTTGCGTGGCTGGATTCCCTTGGGGTGGGGGTGCAGTGGTCGAATTAAAGCAACTTGCTGTGATGTGTCTATGGAAATGTTTCTGTGTGTTTTTTAAAACATCAGTGTTTTGTTTGTTGGGTTTTTTCCCCTGTCGTCAATACGTGAAATACTGTTTTTCTTAGGGAGTCCTTAGCTGTGCTCACCAGTAAATAATTCAGCACGCAGTGTATCCAGTTCTGAAAGAAAAAAAAGGAAGATGGGTTGTTCATAACGTAAATGACATACTTGGAGTTAACTGAGATTAAAAGTGCAGTGAGGACAGGCTAGCAAGGGTTTCGCTCTGCCTAGACTTAAAGCCTGCATTGGAACCTGCAGTCTAATTTGAGCTGCCGATTCAGCTGCAGTGCAAAATGCCTCCCTGTCTCAATTGCAGTCGGCTAATCCCAAATTTGAAGTGAATTAGGGTGGGGTTTTTTTTTTTTTTCTTCTTTTCATTGGGCAGATTTACAAAGAATTATTCTGATTTTTTGTTTTCCCCTCTGAGTCATTTCAGACTCTAACGCAATCATTTCATAACGCAGAGGGGATTGCTTCGACTGCCTCTCTAATGTCTCTTCAGGATTTCCAGCACTGTAAATAATTGCTCAAGGCAAAGGTACGCTGATGTTATTTGATGAACAGGAAGTCTACAAATAGCCTCAGTGTTTTGCCGTGATTACATTTGCAGTGATGCAGGTGCTTGGTCTTACCCTGCTCAGTGAAACCAGCGCTCCGAATGGTGCCATTTGTCAGAGCACGCGAGTGGGGCGGTGGGTGGGTGTCTGAGGGAAAGTACAGCAGCAGAATTGAACTCAAGGGTTAAAAAAACCAACCACCACCCCCTTCCAAAAAAGAAGTAGTGATGGGAGCGATGCTGGATGCTGTGAGAGGATACCCTGTTTTTTTTTTGGAGTTTTATGACCTTGTGTCTTTGGGCTGTGAGTTTGTTTGGGAACACGCTGATGCTGGAGAGGGGGTGATATGCAAACAGGACTGTTCCCGTGGGTGATGATTATAGCCAAAATGGTCTTGGAGTAGTTTTGGGAGAATCTTGGCTTGTATTCGTTGAGCTGAACTATTGAGAGAAGCCTGCAGTGCTGAGGAAAAAGGAATGGGAAGGAAGGAAGTGGGCTGGGAGAGGTGTGAACAAGATAAGTGGAGTAGCACTCATCCTCTCTCTTCCAAGTCATTATTCCTTGTGGGCTTAGAGGTTAGGAAGAAATTGGTCTGCATGTGAGGGCAGAAAATTGCAGAGCTGTGCAGAAAGGTAGCGTAAAGGTTTGTAACTGGGGAATGTGCTGATGTCTTCAGCTGACTTTGGCCTCGATGTCTTGGGAGACATAGTGGGACATTCATGGTGTGGTATTGCTTTCGCTGTGCTAATGCTTAGCACTGATTCTGAGTGCTTCTCTCAGTTTGGGGCGTTCATAGTATCATAGATTTGTTTGAGTTGGAAGGGACGTTTAGCAATCGTTAGTCCAACCCCCATATGATGAACAGGGACACCTACAGCTCAGGGTGCCCAGCAGGAGCAAATCATTCTGGAAGGAATGACTCTTATCAGGAGTATGACTTCTTAAGCTATTTAGACAGAAATGGTGCTGCGTGTTCAGAAAGGGAGAAGCATAAATATTCCAAATGTCTAGTCAGTCCCACAGTTACCACTGTAATTATGAATGGCTCTCCCTGTGAGACACAGTGATAACTGCAGTGCTGCCTTGTTATAAATACAGCATCTTCTGTGCTATTGTTCAAAGACTCCTTTGGAAGCCTGATTTAATAGTTGAGCTGAGTGAATAATTCAGAAACTTTCTATCAAGTACTTGTTTAAATTCTTAAATGAGCTCACCATAACCTTTTTATGCACCCCTCCTGCATGTGTCATACAAGTATTAGAATAATTGAGTTTTACTAGCGCAAATGTTTCTGTGAAGCAAATTTTCAGAGCTTGATGTACAACTGTTTATGGAAAAGGGAATGTTAAAATCTTGCACACCAGTGTCCATGCCAGAAACTCTCATTTGCTTACTTAGGGAAAGGGGAGGGGGCTCGGGACCTCGGCTTCATTTGAGCACTCCCAGCTAAGCCCATCCGTCAGGCTGACTGCTGTGCAACTTAAAAACTGAACACGTGGTTAAGGGAACTCCAGTTGTATCTTTTTTCCAGGCCTTTCTAAAACAGTAGCAGTACTTATGTTAAAATATTTGCTTTTTTTTTTTTTTTAATTTTCCTGATAAATACTATTTCTGACTTTATTTTCTTCTCTCCTCTCTTTATATGAGAGCAAGCAACACATTTGAGCTGTGTCTGCTTAGCATCATTGAGTAGCTAAGCACTGAGAATGCCCATGATCCTCTTTTGAGTTGGGTCTTCTCGTGGCATGAAGTCCTGCTTCTGGAGGAGAGCCTTGCTGACGGGACTTTGGGATTTTGGTTCTCTTTGACTTCTGTCTCTGATCTTTTCTTAAAAACTCCTGATGTGGATGAAATGCGTGTTGGGAAGTGCAGGTGTTGTGCTGAGCATAGCTGCAGAACGTTGAACTTGCAGCCTTGTGTGGCAAAGCAGATTGTTGGAGCGACAAAGAAGCTTCTATAGAAATCCTCTGCTTCCTTCAGTTGCAATTGTTCCAAGTCTTAACAGTACAGAGGCTGGAAAATTAGCTAGGCATTCATCTCCAGGCCTGTAAAGTAGGAACAAAACAAAACCGTGGCATGGTCTTCAGAAGTAGTAGCACTTGTTTTGGTTCTCAAAAAATGCCCCCAAAAGCATGACAACAAATGATCTTGGATGTGCAGCCAGTGATGTGTCGGAGCCCAGTAAAGCTATTCATCTTCTGGTTTCCTGAAGCTGTCACGTGCATGAAGTCTATTTTAACTGAAGCAAGATGAGCTGCATCCAGATAAGTACCAATGAGCAGTGGTCTGCTGTGACTTCTTTTTTCATATTGTGAAAGCTGTTGGCTGAGGAACGTCTACTCTATGCCTTTTCGTTTCCTGGTAGTGCAGTGAGTACCAATGGTTCGTCGGCTCCAAATTGCTGGTGCTGGCTCCTCAGACTTGAAAACAAACACAAAGGTTTGGGAGCACTTTCTTTGCTTGTTTTTAATTAATTATTGGTACAACGAGGGTTGTTTCACGACAGGAAAGACCCAACAATCTTACATAACGTGCAGAGCAAGCAGGCTCTGTCTTGTCATCCTATTATGACACTCCCACCATAGGCAACACCCTTTGTATTTTGACAAACTTGCCCTTATTAGTGGTGTAAAACTGCGCATTAAGTGATCTGTACAATTGCTCTTGTGCTTTGTATATTTATAACAGGATATTGTCTCCTCAGACATTGCGATGCAAAGAATGAGTGAGGATGGGTAAGCAATATTGCTCCCATTTGTTATGTGGGGAATACGAGACATGGCAGCTTTTGATGAAATAAATCCCCTCTAAATCTGAGCGTTTGCCAATTAAGCTGTTGTAGTTTACGATGGAAGCTGTTGATTGCAACAGGCAATATCTCCAGTGCGAGGAGAGTGAGTGCCAGCTTTTTGCCTTGAGTGATGTGTGCAGAGATGCAGGCTGGAGGCAGAACTAGAAGCAGCTGCTGTCTCCTGGTTCCCTGCTCCTGTGCTTGGTCACCTTGTGTTTTATGTCTTTGCCCATATAGAAGCATAATAAACATTACATTATTTTTGCTTGCCTTAATCTCATTTAGCATTGTCGGAGGGAAAGCTGTTAACAGCTTGACATCTATTTGGAATGGATGGAGTCGTGAAGAATAGCACAGTTGGTTTCTTCTAAAGCTGCATGCTGTTTTCTGCTGTGGATGTTTTGATTCTTGTTTATTTTGCAAGCTATTTTGGAGAAGAATAGTCTGGGAGAGGGGAAGGAAGAGGCAGGCTTTACCCTTGCAACCATCATTGTTAGCCCTGACTTTTGGTAGAAGTTTGCTTCTTTGGCCTGACCTTTCAAAACTTGAGAAATGTGGTTTTGTTTGCATTTCCATCTTTTTACATTTTAAAACAATTGTAGCTATACCAGATTGTTTGAACGTTAATAGGGGGAATGTTTTTCAGTGTCCTGATGGAGTTTCCAGGCAGCTTTTCATTAGCCAAGTACTGCACCAGGCTCTCGGCGGTGGGGTTTGCTTGGTTAGCTCAGAGAATCTGCAAAGCAACTGTTTAAAATTGCTGACACATGTTAAGTAATGAGGAAATCACCATCCTACTCCGTTGAAGTCTGTGTGCTCATGTCTGCAACACGAACAGGATCTGACCCTGAAAATTACACGTGAACTGTCTTAAGCTGGAGAGCATTTCCTAGACGGTGTCTTCCCTCTGACCCTGGGTGGTGTATCTGGTTGGCCCTGGGTATTGTTTGATTTTTCCTTTTTTAATTTAACTTTTTTCCTCGCTCACTCTCTTAAAAATCTCCTGTTCTGCCTTGTTCATGCATTCAACCACATGTGCATATTTAGTAATACTAACTTAAAAAAAGTAATAAAAATCTCAATTCTGTAGTTGAATATCAAGAGGAGCCGTGCTGGCAGCTGGCAGCACTGGGGCCTGCCATGGGCCTGCCGCGGGCCATGATGTTGGGGCTGATCCCTATCACCACAGCTGCGTGGAGGAAATATGTGAAAGGCTCAGGACCTGAGAAGTCCTGGGACTGAGTTCTGAGGTTGAGTGCACCCTCAGCAAGTTTGCAGACGATGCTAAGCTGGGTGGTTGACACGACAGAAGGAAGGGATGCCATCCAGAGGGACATGCCCAGTTTTGAAAGATGGGCCCACGTGAGCTTAATGAGGTTCAGCAAGGCCAAGTGCAAGGTACTGTGGGGGCAGTCCCTTCCAACCCAAGCCGTTCTGTGATAATTCTGGCAATAATGCTATCAATATAATGCTTATCATTAAAGAAAACCATCATCTTCCATCTCTGTCCTGCAAACCTCTGCTGCTTTGCTTTGGAGCAGCTGTAATCAGCCCGTACAGCTTCCCTTCCTTCTGTTGTGAATAAATCTGACCACCTTATCTTCTCCATCGGAAAGTCTTCCCTGTTTAACAGCCTCTCTAGGAGCATGTATAAAAGGGGCTTTCACTAGCTAACAGGAAGCAAAATGAATAGAGGAACTTTTGATAATGGCCTGTCTGTCTGAGCACGGGATCAGCCCAACGAAACTGTACCAGATTGGTGAATGATAGTGCTTCAGCTGGGGCCAGAATTATGAGTTTTTAATCTTGAAACAAGCAAAGACTTCTTCCTCTTAAATAGTCATCAGCTCCCTCTTTGATTTGGGGCCTGCAGTCATCCATCCTCAGCCAGTTTGTTGTTGTTTTTTGCTCTTGCTGAAGTCTGGTTTCATGAGTCTTAACGAGCCTTGGGTGAATTTTTGTGCAGCAGTGGTTGTGAGGAGACCCATTAGTGCCCACATGCTCCTGCTGATGCTGCCAGTAACCTTCCTGTGTTTTTGAGCAGTCTGCTTTTTATGCCCATGACAAGTTCTTGCATTTCAGCTTGGCTAATTGCTGTAGGCCTGGCTTGTCTGCTGCATAGCACCGGTTTTATTGCAGGCCGTTACAATCTACGTTTGAGGAGTTGCACTGGTATAATATTGGCAACCCCAGTGGAAAATGTCCTGTTATTTCTGATATGTTTGCTGCTTGAGGAGCATCTTTTTCTCACATGTTGCTGTCTGAAATGCAGCGTGATTCAGAATTAATTCCTTTTTCTTATATCAATTGAACAAGAGTTTTATCCTGCTAACTAAAATGTTGCACTTTCCTGTGTTGACTCAGACCCTTTTTCTTGGATTTTTGTAGTAGAATACTCTCAAGTGGCATCTTTGCTTAGGTAAATGAAGCAAGACCTTTTTGTGGGCCCTTTTTTAGAATCACTTCCCCTATCTAAATTCTTCTGCTTGTTGTGTTGTAATTGAGAGCTGCCCGCCAGCTGCACTACGTGTGCTGTGGTTAAGGCTAGAAGGATGTAGTAAGCAAAAGTAGGGTAATGCCTGTAGTACGACATGAGGACCTCATTTATTAATTTAATCACATGAAGTGGACTTGGTGCAGAATAATGAAATACAGCTTTCATCTGCGTATTACTGCATCATATTATCTATTTATAAAAGTTTATTTTTCCAAGAGTTTCTCTGCTGTTTTTTTTTTTTAATTTTTTTTTGCCTTTTTTGGATATCTGCTTTGTTGGCACTGCTTAATATCATTTTGTTAGGAAACGAAAGCGTGTTACTTCTTCTCCATCCCTTCTTCTTCCCCTATTCCCTCAACAGTTCTTGGAAAGAACTTTTGACATGGAGGACAACTCACAGAATGCTCAAGATATGTGTGTTTACTTATTTATTTTGTCCCTAACAGTGTGAGAAATCAAATACACCCCCCCACCACCACCTATTTCCATACTCTCAAACCCATCTACACCTCTGAAATGCTGTAGCCAAGCTGTCTGGTGGCAAACAGGGTTTCTGAGGGCTGATTGCAAGCACACGTTCTTGTTTATTTCTGAGTACTGTTGCAAACCTTGCTACTGTGCTTTTAAATAATGGAGAAAATGAGCTCTCCTCCAGCCCAGCTGTGGTGCGCTTGAAGAGAGGGGCCAACAGAGCGCTGCTGTGCCAAAAGGCGCTGTTTTCCTTTTTGTGATGGAGGGAAGATTTTGTTGACCCCTGGTGCAAGGCAACAAGTTTGCCTGTAGATATGCAGCTTATTTGGTGTGTTAGCTGGAGCTGCTTGTGATCCTGGATGAGACTGAACAGTGACTGCAGCCATCAGAGGGGAGTAGAGCATCCTAGCATCTGTGCTTGCAGCTACAGATGATCTGCTGCTCTTTGCGATGTGTCTGTGTAAGGGTTTTCTCTTCTCTCCTTTTTGTGCTGCTGGACACAGGGCTGTACCCACCCTTTCTCCTCCCTCCCTCCCTTCTGATCCCCTTCCAGGGGATGGTCAGCTTGGAAGCTGCTGGGCCCTGTCCCTTGAGATCATAGACCTCAGCAAAGTAAAGTTAATGCAGTCTCAAGCCAGACCTTTGCTTCGGTCTGCTTCTCCGTGGTGTTTGTTCCTCTTCAGACTGGTCCTGCAGGGCAGGAGAGCCGTTAGGCAGCAGCTTTAAATCCAGCGGACGAGCAGAGCCTTTTAACTTTGTATATTAGACACATCTATGAATATGTGCAGAGCTAGCTAATAAATAACCCGGGGAATGGTGGTTAAGAGGAAAGGACATAATTAATCCTGTCGTGTACTCGGCTTTAAAGTTGAGTCCAGAGCGGTAATGCGTTATGCTAGAAAGGTAAACACTGTCATTATTCAGCAACGAAACGTGCATGAGGCTGACACTGTTTTCCTCCCTTTGATTTAATAATTTTTTCTTTGCACCAGTTTTAATATCCGAGATGTCCTTTGGTACGGTGGAAGCCTGGTGAGGCCCTACTCTTTCCAAAGGGTCATTACTCCTTCATTTTAATTCAGCTTTGTACGAAATCTGCTCTGCTGACACAGACTGTGTGCTGTTCCAGAAGGCTCTGACCGCATGTGCTGTGGTGCTCAGCTGTCATTCCTGCAGTGCAGGAGGGAATCAGTTTTATCAGGTGATCCCTTTTCAACTCCCCACACTGCTGTGTTTGACCCAGGTCAAAGGCACATACCATATAGAAGAAAAGAAAACCCTTCCCCCAGTGGTGGAAGGATGCCTTTTGCTCATAGAGAGATTCTCATTGGAAGATCATAGAATCATTAAGGTTGGAAAAGAGCACTAAGGTCACCCAATCCAACCATGAACCCACATCCACCATGCCCACTGCCCGTGTCCCTCAGTGCCATATCCCCACGGTTCTGGAACACCTCCAGAGATCTGTGTGTTCTGAGCTCTCTGTGTCTCCCTAACAAAATACAGCACTCAGAACTTTTTCTTCTTCTGCTGTTCCCACCACTGTCAGTTTAAAAGGGCCTGGTAATAAAGCAGTGTTGTAAATTATATTTCCGTGCTCCATCAGGGTTCTTCTGATTCCAGAAAGCTTGCAAAACTCTCAGGAATGTGGAGAGGAAGGGGAGTCCTTCCCTGGTAGGAATCCAAAAGACGTTGCATGTTGTCAGCTTGCACAAGCTCTTTTTCATCAAAGTATGACATATCTTTTCTTCTTTTTTTTTATATTTTATTTTTTTGTTGTTGAAGAGAGTGAGGCTTTGGTAGAAAATTGATCACCCGTGGTGGATGGCATGAAGCACGTTGAGTAGAGGGGCTGTTGTTGTATGGTTAATGTGCTGTTTATTTGGCATCCGGTAGTCGTTTTATTTTGCTGAGGCAGATACAGGGTTTCCCAGCTCCCCAAGCACAACCGTGGGAGAGATGTGTTGGTTTTAGGTTTCACCACTTGAGTGATGGGGTTAGCCCAAGACAGAGATACATCCCTGGGTATGGAAATGCTCTTGGCCCAGATCTTGTCTAGCGATATAAAGCCTGAGAAAGGACCAAGAGGTCAACTTGAGCTTCTTAAGGAATGCAGTATATGTTCATTCTGTGGCATGTTGCTGTCTTTTTTTTTCTTCTTTTAATTTCAACAGGGAAAAATTCAACTACAAGCTCACATGTTAATTAAAAAAAAAAGAGCTTTAATTGTAGCCTAATTTACAGCCACATAATTATTTATATCAATAACACTGAAGCATTAATGATTAGGAACCTTAAGAGTCTGCCTTTTAGCAGCTCTCCTCCACCTCACCTGTTTTCCTACCACCCAGCTGGGCAGTCTTCTCAATCTGCAGACACTAGGGTGTTTTTTTTTTTTGCACAGATAACAATAGCTATGTAACTACTATGCATTTCTCTCAGTATTTGTTCCAGAAGTGAGCTTTCTCTGTTCCTGTCAGTTAAATGATTGACTTTTTTGATGGTGTATAGAAAACTGAACCTCTGGAACAAGCTAAAATGAACAGAAGCTTGTTTCCTCTTTGCTCACATAGGCACTTATTCACTTTCCCATCTGCTTTGATTTTGAAGATCGCTCAGATTCTTCCTCTGTCTGACCCACTTGGCATAAGCTACAGAAGATTATCTTTCTTCAATAGCCAAGTTTATAGGGCTCCAGCTTATTCGTAAGTAATCCTTTGAGTTTTGAGTGCTGCCTTTCTTTTCCTTCCCCCTTCAAAAGCTGACTTGCTGCCATTCATCTACAAATGGGGAAATGCTTTTGCAGTCTGTTGGTAGAGGGGAGAGTTGGCACAGTGGCTGTGCAGGAGGACATGGAAAATGTCTGACAGAAATCAATTTGCATTGAAGCACTGGGTTCTACAGTTACTAAACCTTTGACTTGTACGTGTTTGGAGATATAAATGAGTAAGAAGAGTAACAGAATGAATATATTTGTTTTGGGCTTCCCTAAATAAGGGAGTGGGGAAAAACAAAAAACATACGAAGGGCTCGAGGTGATCATCTTGCTGTCTTTAAAAACCCAATTTCATTATTTCTCATTGCTCCAAGTGAGGCCGTTGCCTGTTGTAGTCCTTTGCTTTTGCTCTGAATGAAACAAGGGGTGATTTCACATCTGCTTTTTCCTGGTAGCCTGGTATTTACCACAAGCGTATTTCTGGGTTTTGGCTAGCTTTCCTCCTTCGTCCTTCCTTAATTCTCCCATGCTTTCTAGCTTTTACGCTGCTCCCAAGCACAGGGTGGTTTTTGTTTTGCTTTTCTTTGTTGGCCTTGGTGTGGATACAGCTTTTTTCAGTGGACTCTGATGTTCTGCAGAGCTGCTTCTCTCAGCTTGAGTTTTCAAGCCTTGTGACCCACGCGTGGCCCTTCTGGCCCCTGGATGGCCAGAGGCAGCCCTTTGCAGCGAGAGGCTGTGAGTTGGTCTTGCTTTAAACACGTGGGATTCTAAGTATTTCCTATTAGACATACATGTAGTATAAACAGTTAGTATGAGCTTTTTATCCCGATAGGACTGGAGATCTCTTATAAAGCAATGAATATAACTTTAAAACTAATATTTGTCATTATTTAAATAGGCATAAATCAGGATGATTGTAGCAGAAATGCTAAGTCATGGCCTGAAGCAGTGATTGAGCACCTGGTGGGAAGGCAGGGCCAACCCAGGGGAGCTCAGGTGCATGCAGTGCAATACAATGCAATGCAGCTGAGTGACCAGAAGGGATGGAGCCAGGATCCACCCCTTCCCAGACCTCATTTAAGGGCTGGCAGTGGAGGTGAGGGTGTCTCTGCGTACCTGAGGTCTTCTGAAGGTAAGCGGAGGCAACAACCAAGTGATCAAGGGCCTATCTGAATGCCAGCATGTCCAATGCCATTGTATTGCTGGGAATCAGTGTTAACTTCATGAAAAAATGAAGCTTAGGACTTGGAAAAGGAGGACAATAACAAACAAGGGAAGGGAGGGAAGGAGAATGAAGTGTTCTGGGTAATAGGGTGACCTCTGGCTCTCTGACTTTGTTTACGAAGTAGCTCATGTTTTTCTATTATAGAAAATGTAAAATTTTACCTCTAAGGAACTCGAGTTCAGTGGGTGGAGGAGTTCATAATGCTTTCAAGGCTTGACTTCTGCTCATAATTCATGAGTCACTTCAATATCTTCACCAACTGAGAGTGTTTTGAGCTTTAGTTCATCAGGCTTTTCAAAAAGCTACAAATGTGCAGATGGTGAGGGGCTGGGAGGGAGGGAGGGAGCCCTTGGCCTCTGTGCAGTGGTAACATTTAAAACTCATATGGATACAGCTCGCGTAGACATCCATTTCAAGGTTCCCATGAAAAGCTTATGAGTTGGCAAGGTTTCAAGGGCTGAAAAAACACTCTGTATACAACATGTTTTATTAATGTTGAAGGAGTAATGTTGCTCTATTTCAGTGTCTGCCACTGCACAGAATAAGTTCAACTTGTAGACTTTGGCTTTTCCCCCAAATAAAACTAAGGTGTGACTTCACATCTGCTTTCTCCTAGTAGCCTTGTATTAATCAGGGGTAGACACACCTCCAAGCTTTGGCTAGGTTTCCTCCTTCTCCTTCCTTAATTCTCCTGTACTGTGGGGTGAATTCATGATTCTTGGCCCTCAGTGGGTACTGTGAAATGCACTCAGCGTAAGCCTTGATGTTAAGCATCACATCCCACTTACTTGCCATGATGACTTTTTGCCTCCTTTTAAGCTTTATGTAAAGGTGAATGTGAAATTAGGCAGCTGAGAAAATGGTGTAGCCTCTTAAAACTTGGCAAGTCTGGTTGGCCTAATGGGTGATTTTTTTAGAGAAAAAAATATACTTTTAAGAGAAATTAGTGTTGTAAAACGTGAACTTTAAGATGAAGTTGCTGAAGATGATTAATTTTTGCAGCCGTGATGCTGGGCAGATAGACAACTCCAGCACAAAATCCCAGTTTACAGCTCCCCATATTGGTGTTACTCTTGTAAGATGACCTCTGCATCGGGGCTGGCTGGCGAACAAGGCACGGCTGCGGGACAGCTGAAGTGGGAGCGCCTGCAGTGCGCACAGCATCGGGTTGCACACTGGAAAAGGAGCCCGAATTCAAATCCTCAACACTGGCTTCTTTCAGGGCTGTGCTTGTGGGGTACTGCAAGTGTTCTTTGGGACTGGAAAAGAAGTGAGGATATGTGACTTCTTGCAAGTAGCTTTTGCTTTCTTGCTCATTGTATTCTTAAAGATTAAGTGAGATTGCTGTATCTCCTCCTTATTCTTCTGGTTTGTGGGTACTGCTGCATAATTAATGAAGCAGCTGGAGCACTCTGAAAGTGCTGCAGGATTATAAAATATTATCACATTTACGTGTGCCTGCTATTAAACGTTGAGGTTTCCAACTCCCACTGTGCATCTGCTTGGATGGGCTATGCAGGTTCTCCCTACTCCGGTTCTCTCATCTGCTCATTCCCCCACTTGACCAAAGCCACCGGATCTTCCTGCAGTGTGTTCAGCAGTCTGTCCTTTGGAAATCAGACACTTTTCTTGCCTGCTTCTCCATCCCAGCCCCTTTGAAGCTAATTAGTGCTGTTTTCTCCCATTACCCTGTTGGGTTGCTTCAGTGGTACCATGGACGTGTTGGCCTTTTTGCCCAACTGAAAACCAGCTGAGAATTATTTGATTCTTATTTATTATCTATCTATTTATGAAGAAATGTCTGCTTGTTGGATTAGAGTAAGCTGTACTTTTAAATATGCTTAATCATAGATCTTTTAAGGTTGGAGAAGACCTTTAGGATCATCTAATCCAACTGTCCACCTACCACCAATGTTGCCTGCTAAACCATATCCCTAAAATATATTGCCTGCAGATGAAAACTGGGGTTTAGCACCGGGCTCTCTAACTAGAGTTGCAGAAATACCACCTGCATCACCAGAAACTGAAATCCCTTCCTTCTGTAACAGAATAGAAGCTCCCTGGGTCTGTCTGTTACCTGTTGCCCCAGTACCAGTGCTTACAGCTGACATGCTCTGAAAGAAGAAAAGCTCGTGTAACTCAGTCTGCTTTCCCTCGCTGAGCCAAGGCCTTAATTCAAGCGTGGATATAGCCAGGAATTTGATCAGGCCTCCTAATGTTGGTCACACTTTGAACGAAGTGAAATGGAGTAGAGCCGAGTTAGAGAAGACAAGGTTTTGCTCGTGAAATTTGAAGTGCTTGGCATGCCACTGAAAATGTGCAGTAGTCCCCACCGAGTTCTCTGTACTCAGCTCCTTGCTGCTACCCTTCTGTTCTGAGCAGTTAAAAGGGAATAATTGTTTTTTTCCCTCCAGTAAAATATGTGGCACTGCTCAAATTGTGAAGTCCTGCAGGCCGAGTCCATCAGTTCATCTTAATCTGGGATATTTATGACTTAAAACAGACAGCGAGTTTCTCTTAATCCTAAATTAGGTCTTTATTCAGCTTAGTGAAGCAGGGAACATTCTGACATGCCGGGACCCTTCTGCAGGGCATTGTGTGGGTTTTCTTAAAATAAAAATGAGGGGAAGGGAAAGGAGAATAGGTCAGGTGGTGAAGTGGTTTCAGTCGCTATTAATGTTTGCCTACTGCAGCAGTAACTCATATTTCGTGGCTTTTCCCAGGGCTGGGAGAGGAAGGGAAGGAAGGAGGAAGCTGGCTGTACAGTTTTTGTTGAACTGGTGCCTGTTACGAAGCAAAGTTTTTCTGCTTTGTTGCATCCAGCATCCCTGGGAATATAAAGGACAAATCTTATATATAAGAAAAATCTGCACAGATTGCAGTCTGGTTGTTCATTTCAGGGGCTATGGCCCAACTAACAAACCAGTTTTGCTTAATCTGTTTTTTAATTAAGCATCTTAAAGGAATGGATTACTAGCATTTATTCAAAGCATCCGTGAATCCTGCCCATTGCTCTCTATGCTGTGCAGGTTGGAAGGCTTTGCCTGTGCACAGGTTGCTATTTTAAATTAATTGCATGGAAAAAAAAGGAGAAGGGAAGTGATTGGTATTTAAGGACTATAGAGATAGCTTACTGGTAGCCTTTCTGGTTAACTCTTGTGCTGCAGTAACCCTCTAAGAGTTGTGGTTTGGTTGCTACCAACAGCATACAGCAAATAAATTTGCTTAGGAAAGAGTATGGTCTTTGATGCACAATTGCTGCTTGGAGCCCTAGGCTTGGGAGAAGTAATAGTGTTGGAGGTGGTGGAGAAGAGTACTTCCAGGTCTCTGTACTTGCTGCTTTTAACATTTTAGCTATGCTCTTGGATTGCATGTATATTTTTTTAATTGCGAAGGGCATAAATCTTGTTGTTACATACAAGGGAATGCAGAAAAAACTCTCCTGAATTTTGTGCTTACACCTTTTGGAGCTGCACGGAGATGAATGTTCAGCATAGGAGCCAGGAGCAAGCTGCAGCATAGCTTATGTGTGATCTTTGTGTGTGAGGAATTTAATTAATCCATGGTTTATGTAATACGGAAGAGAAGACCCCTCTTCCTCTGACTTATGAGAGCAACTGCACTAAAATCAGAGCTGCTATTCACACGAAGGAGGATTTGCAGATTGCAGCCTAATTTAGATGTATTTATTTGTGTAAGACCAGCTCCATAATACAGATACTGCACAATTTATTATGTCTGTTAAGCTTTCAGATTTCCATCCAGTTTAGGAAGAATTCACTGGACTTTATTATTTTATAAACTGAGCCTGTCATTTCCTGAAGAGTAATAAACAGCATTGGCTGAGCTTGCAATGCCTTTACACAGAAACTCTGCTGTGTCTTGAGAGTTTGTGGCCTGCCTAGCACAGAGCACCCAAAGGACAGTTTCAGGTGCCTTGGTGTTGAATATTTAACCAAGCAGAGGCATGGCTGGTTGAACATTGCCTGTGATTCTGACTTGGTACAGGATTTCCAATGTGCAGGGATAACGAAGCACTGCTATATGAGTGCTGGGTGGTGCTGGATGTGGAATGAGCTTGCAGCTCCATTTTGGGGAATTGTCTTTTCACAGAGAAATTAGTTTGTGTTCCCAAAGGAGAACTCCTGTCAGCCCTTCCAGACCCAAGGACCCAGCACCAACCTTCACAGCTATCCCTTGCAGTGCTGTTGAGGATGGTGAGACGGGGGTGGGCAAAAATGGTCACCCCTTTCATTTGAACCGTGATGCATCCGGTGATGCTTGTTGGAGAAAGGTTCCTCTTGCTGCCCCATGAATACTCAGGGTTGTATTTAGTGTTTTTTCCTCATTCAGCTCTAGTTCAGAAGGAGCTGGAAAATTCTCCATCAGAAATCGATAAAGAGTTTTCGTTCTGCCTTAGGGCACTTTCCTTCCAGTCCGTGCCACTGCCGCCTGCTGCTTTGCTTTGTGTTGCCTTGGAACAGCTTCCTTTGGGGCACACAGTGCACCTGAGAGGAAAGACACAAACTTGTTGCAAAAGTTAGTTGTCAAGGCTGCTGATGAGTAAGCTCACATGGCCAAAAAGAACGATCACAGCTTGTCTTTAAGGGGAGAGAAGTTGGGTGTGAGAGCTAGCTCAGTGATGGGAAC
Organism: Pavo muticus; assembly: GCA_016647715.1. Taxonomy (NCBI): domain Eukaryota; kingdom Metazoa; phylum Chordata; class Aves; order Galliformes; family Phasianidae; genus Pavo; species Pavo muticus. The sequence goes on along the minus strand of JACDJE010000002.1, from coordinate 3,901,866 downwards.
CTTCCAGAAGGGAAGAAATGCAAGCTGCTGGCTCTTTGGCTTATCTGGGGGAAGAATAAAGGACTAAGGGATCTCTTTCCTGAAGTGCCATGCAGTAGGGTGAGGGATGTGATGGTGCCCAGCAGTGCAGCCAGAGAGTTCAGCTCTTCTTACCTGAGATGTCATGGGTTTGCAGGGGGAAATTCTGCAAGGTAAAAACCATTAGCTCGAGTCCTGAAGAGAAGCGTTGCTCAGAGGCACATCTTGGTGTTATGGTGTTGTGTGGCTCAGGTGCAATGTGGTCAGAGGACACCTGGCCATTACGTATGTGCTTAGGTGAGTTTGGGGTGGATGGGAGCCTGTGTTACCTGATGGAAAGGACTTTTCCCCTCTCATAACGTCTATTTGCTTCCCGTTTCACTGTGCAGTAGAGACACACATGCTTACAATAAAAAGAAGAATGAATTTGCATTCTTCTCCGTTGCTTTTATGTGGGCCTTTTGGCTCATGACTCACAGGCTCGTTAGAGGCTTCCGAGCCAAAAATGCAGCTGCGTTTTTCTGTGTCGCATGCTTTCTTGCCAGGTCCGGTAATAGCAACCATTGGACAAGTGTAACACAACCTGCCTTACCCCAACTGTGTGCGGAATCAGACTCATGGGAAGCTCGAGATGACTTTCATAGCAAGGAAAAAATGTTATCACACTTCCTTCTTCCCCTCATCCCTGGGCATGTGCTGCTTGTTAACACCCTGGATTCTTGTGGAAATGGTAGTAATAGTGAAGGATGTCTCTGATTTTGTGATGGAAGATCTATTGGCGGTGACTGGATTGTGAGATCGTCCTGGGAAAGCAAGGCTAGCAGTGAAAGAGAGGATTTGAATTATGGTTGTGAGGTATAGAGAAATGCTTAGTTTTGGCAAACGATGTGTTCAGCTGAGGAGGAAATGCAAAGCAGGGACCCGGCTGGGTTCTCAGCGTGACTCGCGTTCCCTGCGCGATGCAGATGTTTCCCAGAGCGCTTTAGCAACGCGTTTTCCACATCTTCAGTTTCCCAAATGGTACTCTTGTCTTCAGACTCTCAGCTCTTTAAGATCTTAAACTGCCATGAGAAGACTTGTCCTTCTAAAAGATGACGTGAAGAGGAAATAGAGCAATCTCTTGAACTGTATTTTGAAGTCGTTCGGCGGGCTGGTAGCTTGGCACTTCCTGAAAACATTCTGGAGGAGCCCCATGGTAGCGATCAGCTGCGTCTGATCAGAAGACAAGTTGTAGGCTTTGAGAAAGGACACAACTGCTGAACTGGAAATAAATGCGCAGTGTTGGATTCCTCCCATGAGGCACTGAGGATAAAAGATGCTTTCAGTGTTTCCTGAAGTTGTAACAGCACTTGATATCTAGCCTATCCCTCCCCTCTCATGCAATATATGCATGTTCTCAGTGTAAAGGTTTTGAAGTGCATTTCTGTGCGAGTTTGTGAGAGTATTTGAAATGCTGAGAAATGACTCGCACCTATTTTGGCTGTATCTGTTGTCCTGCTCAAGAGCTGTGACTGCATTATATCACTGGTGTTTGTATTGATACTCTGCAAAACAAATGAAAAACCCAACCTCCAAATTATTCCTAATTATTTCCGATGGTTTCAGTATTTATGACAATAATATCCTTCAAGATAGTAATGTTTATTTTTGCATATCCTTTTGCATTACGCATTTGTTTAATGTTATTTTTAATAACTTGCAAGCTTGGATTCATGAAGCTTCTGATGCTTCATCAGTACGAACTGCAACTGTTTGAACTTTCTGTAAGTATTTTGAGTAAACCTTTGCTGGCTTTCCTACCAAAATTCATCTTAAACTCACTTAGGAAGCCCTGCCACTACAACTTCTCTAAGGTAGCATAAGCACACCTGTGTGCACACAGGTGCTTTGAGTCCCAGAAGAAAAAGCAAACACATTTCCTATGCGTGTTAAAGGAGCAGACTGCGCTACTCTTGGACTCTTTCTTCACCTTTCCTTGTGAATTAATCTCACAGGGGGCTGAGCACTGGCCCTTCTAATCCAGCAGTGAGCTCATTCGCCTGTTTAATGCCATCCAGGCAGCGTTATTGCTGCTGACCTTGGTGACCCACTTATTTGTAAAGCAGTGCACACTTTGCTGAGCAATGTGGAAGGCTCTGAGGCCTTGGCTCTCTGGTGGGCTCGAGTGCATATTGCTAGCAACTGATTAACGAGTACTCGGGGACAATAAGATTATTTCATTTGATGTCAGCCAGCTAAAAATTGCAGCCAATTCTACTCACCTCTGTGTTGTTTGGCAGTGAATAGGTTTCACTCCAGGTCTCACATAGAGGGCAGGCTTTAAAACAGGTCCCTACCTTTAGAGGTATAAGTGGGGCTGGGACAGCAATGCCGGGCAAGTTGGTTTTGCTCTGTGCTTCTGGAGTTAATGCCATCTGTGGCACAAGTCGTTAGACGTGGCTGGCTTCATAACTTCCTAAACAGTTAAATTTCTCATGATTTTGCATCAAGACCTATTGATAGGAATGAATGTCATCTGTGTATAAACCGTGCTGTTTGTTTTATCCTATTGCTCTCAGGTGATAGGAGAGTGGAAGAGTCTGGGCACAGAGCAGTAGCTGAGCATAACAAGGTGAATCAAGGGCAGAACAGGAGGCTTAACTTGCAATTTCTTTGTCTTTGTTGGTTTAAGTCTGACCCTCCCATTTGTTCAATGTTTTGTGTTCCATTTCCTCGGTTGCTTAAGGAAAGGTGGTGGCCAGCAGAGGAGCTTCAGAGGTGGGGCATGCAGGATTCAAATCAAGAACCTGTGTTTTACTTCCAGCAGACACATAGGTTATTAAAAAAAAGTAGGTCAGAGAAAGTAGATTCCAGTTGTAGAGGTGTGGAGGAAGCTTTTAGTCCTGGGTGGCTCCTAGTTTGTTCTGTAGCCTTGAGGATGAAAAAGGAAAGTCCAACCTGAATGTTTTTGTGATGCTCTAAAGGAGCCGGATGGGTGCACTTCTGAGCAGCAAAATGGGATTTGACCTCATCCTGGAGCTCTGCTTTGAGCTTTTATTTCCAGCCGTAGCTCTGTGCTCCTTTCCACTCCCGATGCTCTGGTAGTTGAGAGGTGGAACTTGCAGAGGAAAACAGTTGCAGTCCAAGCTGTGGAAAGATTTCTTAAGACACTTTATTTGGGGTTGTTGGTCTTCAACTTGAATTGCTCCTGTGAACGTTTACAGATGGACCTAATCCTGAACTAATAGCTTGAGTGGAAAATGTGGGTGAAATTTGTCAGCCTCTGATAGAAGCAACTGAACTTACGTGATCCTCGTGCTTTCTTCTGACCCTAATGTCATTTCAGAAAAGCCCAGAAACAAACAGTCTCTTGGCCTAACATACCAAGGGAAAAAGAAAAAGCGCAGTCAGTCAGTAGGTAGGTGTTAATTTCATGTAGAAGCACTGGAAGAACTTCGTTTTTTCTCTCTGTGTGCCACCACCCTTTCATTCTTAATCACCCGCATGCCTGTTAGCCCTTTGCCACTCATGACGTTTGCATGCAGAGATCTCTGTTGCTTGGGAGCTAATCAGCTTCTGGTTGTCCTCTCTCCACCTGAGGTTCTCAGGAGATCTCTTATTCCTGTGTCACCTGCAAGAATTTAGGTGTAAGCAAAGAGCCCTTTCCTGCCATTCTACTACCTTTGTTCTCTGTTATCTGTAGAAATACCATTTCATTTTCATAGATCTGAAGCTTGTCAGGGAATACACTAATTGAATTGGCATCTGTATCACTGTTCTTCATGGCATGAAGTTCTAGTTTCTAGTTCTAACAGTGCTATGGAAAAAGTGTGTGTGTGCCCTTAGACGTCATGGTGAGCGCTTTAATTGAGCGTATCTTGGAGCGCTTCGTAAGTATAGATCAGAAAAACGATGTGTAGCAATAGATGTTATCTGCGGAGTAACGTCGAGATTGAAGTCTGCTGTTGTTCAGGGCAGGGCACCTGGAGGGGAAAAAAGAAACAGAAGTGAAATAGTTATCTTGGGAAAAGATAACTCAAGCATCAACAAATGAAAAGCATGGAGAATAAGGGTATTTGACCCAAGGTAAGAACAACATTAAATATGATGCCGTGGTCCCTGCCTTAAAACATTTCCCTTCAGAATTAAATCACAAGGTACTGAGCAAACCGGTGTCTTAAAAACAGACAAGTGTTTTGGATCTTGACTGAGTTCCAGCATGTGTGGTCACCTGTAGGGACAGGTATCTGTCCCAAGCAGTAGTGGTTTAATGAGTGCTACTTCTGCTGCTGAGTCTACTGGTGATATGGACTATCAGCCAGGTGGACTTTAGCAGTGCGTTTGGCTCTCCATGACCAGCATTGCTGTGGACTGTTTTGTCCCTTTTCCCTTATTGATAGCAAAGAAAAACATCCTAGGTCAGACAGTGACTGCATGGTGCTGCAGACTGGCTATGGTCAGCTGAAACAAAACAAGGAGCAAAATCTTTATACGGTGTATTGAAAGGGCTGTACGTGCTATTGATGAGTCCCTCTCAGCTCAGGAAAACCAGTTAGATATCATTGGTGGCTTGTTTTGTTTTGCTCAAACTAACCCTATTTATTGTTGTGCAGGATTACGACAAGTCCTGGGGAAGGCAGGCAACGTGCGAACAGATTAGCATCAACTACAGGAATATGGCAAAGGGGAGATCCAAACTATGTGGGGTTGTGCTTGCAGTGGGTGAATCACCACTTACACAGGTGCAGATGGGCAGATAGACACTGGAAACCCTACGTGCACGTGGAATTGCGGGCTGTGCCTTTGTTGTGCTCGTGCTTGGGTAGCACCCGCTGGGGCTGCTGACACCCAGGGTATTGCACAAGCGGGCAGGTACAGGTGTACTGGCCAAAGGGTGTGGTGCTGCAATTACAGTCAGCTGTAATGCTGACTTACCTGCAGTGCTCATTGCGTTGATCAATGAGATCCTTTGCTGTATACCTGCAAGAAGGAGGGGAAGTCTATTCAGTGAAAACTGCTTTTGTTGTTTTAACCAAAGAAGCTTTGCTGCAGGGGGTGGTTGGGAAGAGAAATGCAGCAGCAGATGCTTGGATGGTTTTAGGTAGATTTGTTGTCAGTGATTTGGACATGGGTTACATGGACACTTGCTGACTTGTTTTGGAAGTCTCCTTTTGCTTCCTTCCCAGGAGTTACTGAAGCACTGGGCTGTTTGGTTGTTGAGCAAAGTCCGTGCAATGAGTTAATGCTACTTATTGATGTCCTTTGCTTCTCTGCTTGCAATACACTGAGTAGGTATGACCTGTCTCTTTTAAAGATCTTGCTGCATGCCTCTGCCTCCTGAGAGGGAAGGCAAAAATACAAAAGCAGTTGAATGAGAACAGTTTCCTTGTTAGAGGAGGGGAAAAAAGTGGCATGAAAGTAAAGCAGACAGCCCACTGGAAGACTCTCCGTGGCTGCACACTGTTTGCTTTCAGCCACCTGATGATGTGAGCTGCCTGATCCACTGCGGATGCAAGAGGCTCAGAGCAGCACCCTGCGATAAGATCTGCTGGGGCAAAAATGGGTCTGTACATGAAGGAAACGAAGGACAAACACTGTAGTTTTCCCAGCTCTGCTGCTGTGTGCTCAGTGGTATTTTTGGTGATGAAATGCCCACTTGCTCAAGCTTCTTCCCAGGGGCTGGGATGGAGCAGACCCAGCAACAACCCTGCAGCACAGGATGCGCCTGGAGGCTTCACTCTGAGTCCTCAGTGATCTATAAAGTAAAACCTCCTAGCTCTGCCTGCTCCTTGTGGCCTCACAGAGCCTTGTTCATTGCCAGCTGTATGGCCACAGCCCACGGAGTGGCTGCTGAGCCCCAGTGTGACAGCAGGGATGGCCTAGGGGACAGGAAACAAGTGGGAGTGAGTTCTGGAGTCTGTCAGCATTCAGTTCCTGTGCTCACTGTGGCACCTGGCTGATTTTGAAAGCCCAAATAATGCTTCTTGGCCCTGGCACTGGTACGGTGTTTTTCATCTGGCTGCTTAACAAAAATAACTAAAATGATGCTGCTGAGCTGCATTCGGTACCATATTTATTGATGTAAGATGTCAATATAGCAGAAAAGCCGTTTCAAGCCAAATGATTTCCCAGTTATGCTATGCTATGAATAGAGATCAATATTATCTGGAAGTATTTGAGCCTACTCAGGAAAAGAAAACCCACTCAGCTGTCTTGGGATATGTATGTTCACTTCCGCATGAACTGCTCATGCTGTGAGTGCTGATCAAATAGCTAAATTGCTGCATTTATTGTCACAGTTGATGGGTGATACATCTCTGTTGACCTGGTGCTGATAATGCTTTCTTAGATAGGGCCGCAGCTGGGAGCGAAATCGCCCAGCAGTGCAAAAGTCGCTGAGGTTGTAAAGCAGCAGGTTGGAGCTGAGCGATGCCACCTCTGTAATGTGACCTGGCTCTGGAAACAGCAGCGCTTCTCTTGCTTGGACAGCCTTTGGATGTGTCTGTTGGGTTTGGATGCAGATATGGCAGATGATTGAGGATAAGCAGTGGGCGTTTGCTTAGGAGCATCTCTTGTGGATGGTGCTGCTGCTAGAGCAGAGTGCTTCCCATTCACCCTTCTCTTGCTGGTGCAGGGGAGGCGGGTGCATCTCAGTGACTTTGGGAAGACATCATCCCCAGTACAACCCTGCAGCTAGCTGCCCAAGTGCTGAATTGCTTGAGCTGTTGTGCAACAGCCTGTAATCTGAGCACTGGGTTGCAGATTTTTGTTGCATCATTAGAGCTTCTCTTTCATTATTGGTTTAGGGACATTATACAGATCTCCTTATTTATATAATTAAGCTCTACGTAGCTCTGGTGACAGGTTGTTTTGAGCAATGAAACAACGTAATCCCACAGTGCCTGGCACACCCGGACAGGCTGGCACCCTGAGCAGCTGCTCCATGGGCAGGGGACACTGATTCTCCGTGGGGACGCTGATGCTGTGTGGCACTGGGTGGCACTCTGTGTGGGTGGGGAGGCGATGGTTGCATCCTGGGCGGGTTGCTGCATTTTCTGGGCCCGTCTGTTCCTCTCCCAGCACTTAATCTGTTTGATCAGCAAAGAGCCTGGCAAAGAGACCCCAGCTGCTGCCTCTGTGGGCTGGGCATGGGGACCTTTTTCATGGAGCCACAACAGCATGCAGCGTGGGCTTGCACTTGGTGCTTTGTACTAGCACAGCAGGAGAACATTTCACTTGTGTTCATTTGTCAACACTTGTGTGCTATTGGAGTCACAAAATCATAAAATGGCTTGAGTTGGAAGGGACCTTAAAGCCCACCCAGTTCCAACCCTTGCCATGGGCTGGTTGCCCTCCACCAGCTCAGGCTGCCCAGGGCCCCATCCAGCCTTGAGCTGCCTCGAGCACCTCCAGGGATGGGGCACCCACAGCTCTCTGGGCAGCTGTGCCTGCGGCTTACTGCTCTCTGAACAGATTTCCTCCTAACACCTAACCTAAACTTTGCTTCTTTTAATTTAAAACCATTCCCCCTTGTGCTGTCACTATCGGACCATGTTAGAAGTCAGTCTCCATCTTTTTCATAAGCTTCCTTTAAGTAGAGAAAGGAAGTTGGTTGCAATATGTGCATGTTTCCATCCTTATCAGAAGGTTTCTAAGTACAGTAATCACTGTTTACTGTCTTCACTTTTTTTTCTTTCCAAGTTGGAATACCTCACAACTGCTGATGACTCTGACTCTATTCTGGTGGCCAAGCAGTTCTTTCTCACTCCATTTCTCAACTGAGAATTGAGACAGAAGCCACAATTAAGTGACAATTTGGAACAGAGAGCACATAGGGTTGATGTCATTGCCATGATGTCACAGCTGTGCTTTGATCAGGGCATTGGACTGGCTGACCTTCATGAGCCATCCTCATTTATCTCGGTGTCTCGTTTGCAACCACTTCCTTTTCTCGAGGTTGCGCGGTGCTCTGCAGGGCAGCAGGTTGCCTGCCCCGGCTGCCTTGAGCCTAGCTGTATCAGGGAAAAAGAGGGGGGAAGCAGAAAGATCTGCACCAGAGTTTAAAGATTTTGTCTTTTGGGAGTGGTTGTGGGCTTGAGATGTTATTGCATCTGTTTGCTTTGGTTTTTAGCTCATTGCTCCAATATGGTTGTCCAGCAGCATAGGGAATCTTGCTGTGGTGATTCATTGAAATGCTAAGGTCCAGCACACCTTAACTTACACTTAATTCTAAACTCCTAGAGCTGGGTTTTGAAGTCTCCCATAGCCAGTCAGCTATGGTGGTGATATGGAAACAATTTGAAGTCCTTACTGTACAAGACCATCTAGAAAACAGTGGTTGCTACTTGGGATGGATGGTGAGACATACATCATTTTGAAGGATATCAAATCTCTGGAGCAAGACCTAATTTTCCTTTTAGTGTTATCAGTGAAAACTCTAATGAGGCACAAAAACGCTATTATGCATTTCATTTTTTTCTTATAGTTTCTGGCTACAGAATGGCAATCATGGTGTGGCATGTAGTTGTGTTTTATTTGTTTGCTATCATCTTAGAATTCTTAGCTTTTCTTCATGCAGTGTGCCAAGTTTGATACTGCCCTCTAAACAAAACGTGCCTGTTTGGTTTTGGAGGAACCTGGTGTGTGTGGTAAATCTGATGGCTGCATTCAACCCTCTGCTGTTCTGGTAAACATTTAGTGTGATGCTGTGGTTCGTGGATGCTCTTTGCCTTTACGCCTGTCCAAAATAAAGCAGATTTTAGGGAAAGGGTCTTTTATTTCCCCATTTATTTTGCCCATGTGTGTCCATAGCCATAGAAAATGGATTTGTCTTGCTGAGTTGCATGGCTGCTGGAATGCTGCTGCTCCTGTCCAGCTTCGGTGGGACCTGCTTGGCTTTCCCTGTGGTCAGTGGGGAAGAAGTTGGTGTTGTGAAGGTGGCTTCATAGCATGTGAAATGCCTTGTCCAGGCTCCTTTCCCTAAGGAATTAGGAAGCGTAGCTCAGACCAACTTCCAAAAAGGTCTCATGAGCCAGCTTCTCCTGGAAGCCCAATAGAGTCAGGAAAAGGACTTCCTGTAATGTGAATATCATGATGCATAAGTATAGGCTATGTATGAAAAGTAACAAGGTAGCAGCAGCATGCAGATGTGCATCCAGTAGCTGAGCTTTTGTTGACATCTTTTGACATGTAATTATAGGGAGATTTTGTAGCATGCAACAGCCAAAACTCGGAAATACTGCAGAGGTTTGTTTGGGTGTCGTGGCTTTCAAAAGATCCCAGCCAAATAATCAGCAGTTCATCTCCCAGACCATTAGTGCCCTGTTCTTGGTGCTGCTTTTTGAGTTTGTTAAAGCTTCATTATGGCAATTACAAACAGATGGTGAGAACTCATTTTATGTGTCAAAACAATCGGTTTGCAGAGCGAAAGAAACCAAACTGCGTAGTGCTTTTCAGAAGAAGAAACTGGATTTGTGTTCAGGGAAAATGGAAAAAAACCACACAAAAAAACTGAGTAGGAAGTGGTTTCTGTGTAATGGCCGTGCTTTGGAAGTTCTCTGTTGATTGACTTGGCTCTGCAGAAGCAGCAGCTGAGTACTGGAGACCCTGGGGTCTGCATGCTTGGGTTCTGCTGAGCCTTCAGGAGAGCCTCGTTGGCCCCCGCCCACCTTTCAGCTCTCCACCCCCCAGCTGGCTGCTCCTAAACGTGTTTTAGACATAGATAACTCTCTCTTGCTGTGTTTACAGCCCCTGATATTCACTTCATTTATGAATTTGTAGTGGGTACCTTGTGCTGCTTGATGCAGATCACCCTTAAGTCATTAGGCTTATTATTTATTTTTCTTTAAGATAATTACATATGTAACTATCCCATTCCTCAGCGCTATTGACCTTCTCTCTTTAAGAATGTAGATAGCCATAATGCTGTCCTTATCCACCAGCACATTTCAGCACTCAGCAGTGATGGGCAAATTCTGCATTTGCCATCTCAGTATGAAGGGAGAGGGACCACAAGCAGTCAGCCCTCAGTTCTGTCCTGGCAAATAAGGTCTTTTTCCCCTCTTCTCATTAAATCCAAGTGGAACGTGTTCTGTAAAGGCGAGTATCAGAGGGACTTTTCTTTGTATTCCCATTTATGTTAAGTGAGCACTGTGAGATGTTGCTCTACTTGCATTGTCACTGTGGGCCCTTCTGGGCAGAAATCACTCAGAGTTATGGGTCAGAATGGAGGAGTGCTGACAGAGCAGTGTAGGAACCTTTTATAACTTCCTACATTAAGATGTTGTTTGCAAGTAAATATAAAAAGCAGTGTGTATTTGTATATACTAGTTAAAACTTGAGAAGTTATCTCCAGCTATTTTATCTCAATAAACTATTTTTTCCCCATTTAATGTACTTTTTAACTTTTCCCCATTGTCCTAGCCTAGTGAATTTGCTGTGGAAAGAGATTTGCTTGAACTGACATCTGTCCCTTGCGCTGTTGCTGCCTGGCGGAGTGGCTGCGGGCAAACCCCTTTGCTGGCTGCATGTCATCATCTTCCTGTAATGATGTGGAAGGGATTTATATGTTTTTTCTTCCTCGTTAAGCAGTATGAACACGGCTATAGGACATACTTGTTTAAAAAAGTATATTTGTTAAGATGCACGTAAGAGAGGCGATGTCTGTGTTCGTCAGTGCTGGGAAATTATTTCACAGCAGAGGATGAGGAGAAATCCACACGGGGAAACCCTTCCAAAATGAGTCTACTTACACATGCAGGAGTTATCTCGATGCCTTTCCATGGAAAGGAGAAACCTTTGGGCAGTTAATTCCTTGATTTGGACAGCGTTACTGAGTGTGTAGGCTTTCTACATACAGAAATAGATATATAAGACTTCTTAATATTCTTTGCACCTTCTTGGGCTAAACTGAAAACTCCTCCAGCATAAACTCAAACAAAAAGCCCCAGAGGAGTAATGTCTTATTGCAGAGCTGGTTGATTTTCTCCACTTGCTAATACTTTCCAAGTCATAAACATCCCAGTGAGTTTTGCATGTGCGCCTCTGTATACACACCCTCATTCCTTAATGGGTATGATGAAAAACCTGCAGTGATTCACTGCTCACTCACTGTGTATTTACCAGTGTTATCTCTGCCCATAGTGCTTGCCAGCTTACTGGAGTAGCAGTAAACCTTGCTGAAGCTCTGTGTGGTATTGAAAGCCAAGTTATCGGTCTCACAAACAAGTGAAACCGCTGCATTGTTGTAGTGTATGCCTTGGAGAGAGCTGCTGATCATCACACTCTGATCAACGTGGGATTGCTACCAGGAGCATTGGGTTAATGTTTCTTACTTAATGTAGTTAATCATTGCCTTATCAAACTGTAACCACACTTTAACGTGCGGTCTTGAAAGCAGCTCTGCAGGAATGCTGGAGGGAAGTTCCAGTCTGTTTGCTTCTGACTGCGAGGGAGGTTTTTACTGGTTAATGAATCCAAAGGAGCTTTGCTTCCTCTGCCTGGTACTGGAGAGTTCAGGTAGTTCTTTCAGCTCAGTAGTTTGCCATGGAGGTGTAATTTAGAAATGTGACACCAGAATAAGGAGACATGGGCTCCTTATTTTTCCCTCTTTTCCCTGCTGCCTCAAGAGGAACAAGAGGGTAAGCTTTTTTCCTTTTTCCACTTTGAGATGGTCTGTGCTGAAGTGTCTATGGAAAAAACCGTTTTCTGCCTGCAGTGCCCTGTGGTGCCTCACAGAGTGCTGTCCCTGTCCCTCAGCAGGAGCCCACCAGCAGAATTAAGGGAGGTTTTAGTAACAACGCTCTCTCTCTGCAACTGATGTGGCAGAGTTCAGGTTCTGCTGTGCCTTTGTGGGTGAATGAAGGCTTGTTTTGCAATGCTCTGTCTCCCAGCTTTTACCTTCCCCAGCCAATTCATGAAGCACAATTGATTTTCCAGCTACTAGCAAGCTTTGCCATTGTTCCTGAGATGCTTGTAATTGTGCTTTGAGCTGTGTAGATTGGATCAGGCTGTGAGATCCCTCATTACAGGCAGTTTCCCCACTGGACTGTAGGGACACTGTCTCTGGTAGAGCAGGCAGCACGTTGTGCTTGCATTGGGTGCTGTGTGCCTACCCACAAACATTGCTGGTGTGGCAATGAAATGATGGCCAGAGGTGCCCCAATGACTGTCATTTAGGTAATCCAATCTCTTACGCAACATTTAATGCGCAAAATCACAACCTGTTCTCTTTCTTGACTTGCCATTCAGTCCTTTTAGCTTCTCTTTCCAGGTGTGCTCCATAGAGCAGGCTTAGCCCTGGGGCTGGGGCAGGAAATGGGCCTGTGGAGAAGTGCAGGCTGCCCATCAGGGTTTGGCAGAGGCTTGCTGGTAGATTACGGGCTTCATCTGCCGACTCTCACTGGCCATCAACCTGTGTTGGGTGCTTTTGTTTTCTCTAACATGCCTTGTGATAATGGGGGTTTCCCAGCTACTTTGAAGGGGTTAAGATAGGTGTAGGGGGATGAATTTGCAGGATTTCATGTTCAAGGTAAGGGTGACAGTTACCACCCCAACTGTACTGTGGAGGGGGCCAGGGCAGGATCAAGCCCAGTCCCGCAGATGGGTTTCATGCTGCCCACATGGAAGTCTGGGAGCAGGCCACTGCCCAGAGCTGCAGTCGGAGGCCGGTGTCTCCTATCTGGCCACAAGGCATAGGTTGGTGGATGGCTTCCATACCCTAGGTGTGGGGCAGGTGTATGTTCTCAGGACAGGCCTTGTTGCACCCTGGTGACTCCTCCTTCTTCTCTTACAGGAGCTGAACCTTGAGTCCTGCGTTGCTGCTCTATGCTCACTGGGGGAAGGCCCGGAAGGACATCTCGGACTGTTGGTGCTGCTTCATGCAGTTCAAGTAAGGTCATATTTTGGACAACTCTTGGGTACAAATGAATGCTGACGCGAGGTGTTTTGGGGAATGGGTTTGCCTAGCTTACCTGCTGGATGGCAAGAGGGGATGCGGATATCAAAGCATATGACAAGCAAATTTGACAAAAAAAAAAAAAGAAAAGAAAAGAAAACATAGAATGGTATAGAATGGTACAAAGAGTGCTGAAGGTGCTGGTGAAGAATTACATTTGAGACTTTATCTCCCACAAGTGAACTCACAGCTTGATTCATACTGCAGTTGTACGTGCTCTCACTGTTCCATTGAGTGTATGCCATGGTGTGAAACAGTCCTTAGCACTTAAGGCACCAGCTGCTCTTCCCTGTTATTTTAAGGCACTGTGCACCTGTCCCTGGGGGTAGACAGGTGGTTGTGGTGTTCTCAGCCTGAGGGTTTCTTCAGAAGCTGCTGGGGATGGGAGTTGATGCACATAGGGCTCCTGCCCAGGGAGTGCAGCTCCTTGTGGGCCCCATGGGCTGTGCCTCCTGCCCTGTCCTGCAGTGCTCCAGGTGTTCATTCAGCACAGCCTCTCAGTGTGGTGAACCAGATCAGGGGATGGATCTGACTTGCAAGATGACATGTAGCTACTGCGGGACCGTCAGGAACTGATGTGTCTCGTGCAGCTATACTCATTTTCTCCAAAAATACTTAAGTAGGAAAAAACTGTTAGCCTAAAGCGAAGAAACTGTGGGAGTCTTCTTTGGAAATGGGTGCTTGCAGTGCTTGGGCTCTGTCAGAGGGTTTTTTTCTTCTCCTGTGTGTGTAACCTGTTTACCTTCTGCTGTGTCTCACATTTTCCATGGCTGTGCCCAAGAAGACTGGTGCAAAGCAGTGTGGTTAACAATGCTGGGCCCAAATCTTTGGCATTGCTGTAGCAACAGCTGGGTGGATAAATCATAAACTGCTGCTGTGCTAGGGAGACAAGTGTTTATTGTGATTATTTTGGTTTCCTTTTTTTAGGGGGGGTTGGGTAGGGGTGTTGCACCTATTTGCAGATTTTGAGAAAGAAAAACATTAAGTCTTAGAATCATGAGTGAATTTATGAATGAAACCTTCTTTATTGGGAAAGCATTCCTTTGAGGATGTGGCTGGCAGAGGGCTGGTCCCTGCGTCCATCATGAGCTCAGATGTGCTGCATGTGGCTAGAGGAGGAATGCACTACATGAGTTTCTGTATAAGTGAAGCAGTTTGCTGTTTGATTTGCCACCAGATCAGGTTGTCTGGGGCCTTGTCCAGCCTGGCCGCCATAGATGAGGCATCTACAGCTCTGGGCAAGCTGTTCCGGTGTCTCATCACCCTTCTGAGCAGTTTGTTAACTTCCTGTTAATTTCTGGAGCACAGGAGCATGCAGTGAGCAGTGCCTGCTGCAGAGGAAGGTGCGGAGGTTTCCAGCTGCAGGCAGTGAGTGCTGCTCACCTGGCCTGCTGGGAACCAGCATCTGCACCATGGCTGCTTTCAGGTGTGTGTTCTCTGATAGGTCTGGAAAAAAACTAAACTTGAATTTAGGAGCAGCTTTCCTTATTCCTTAAAGCCTTCTTTCTTTTTGCCTGCTGGACAAGTATTTCCCTACCTGTGCTTGTAATGATGATCCCTTCATTTCATTCATGGTTACTGCTTAATGAACTAAATGTTAATGAATTCTGTAACACTTAAAATAGCTGCATAACTTGATGAAAAACAAACAAAAAAAAACCCCAAGTAATACCAGTAATAAAGGGATGCATTTCCACTCCCTGAATTTAATCCTGTGTTATAACATAATTGTGCAGAACTGCCTGGCTGATGAACAGCTGCACAGCGTGGGCTCTTGGTTCTGCGTAGCTGCTTGTCCCTGAGCTGGGGTAATAAATGATTTACTGGTGTGGCTGCAACCTGTGGGCATTAACCCGTTGGGCTCCTGAGGGGCCAGCCTGAAAGCTTGCTTTGTGAGGGCTGCTGGAAGCAATGATTTCAGGTGCAAAGCTGGATGTCTGTTTGCAAAACTTGCTTTATTGCATGTGGGCTAGTTGCCAAAGGGATTGGATGCAGGGCTGAGGTGGTGATATTGAGTAAAATCTGTGCTTATTTGAATTTGTTTGATTTTGTTTTTAATTTAACTTTCAGATTTCAGTGTGTACTCTCTTGTCTCTGCTTTAGAGGTGTGATACTCTGTTGCTTTGGGTTTTGCTTTTTGTGGTACCTTCCCTGGATGCTGTATACTTAATGCTGTGTCTTACAAACTGCAACTCTACTTTTCTCTCTGGCAGCGAGTACCAAAGGGCTCCATCAGTTGTTGGGAGTGGGGTCAATGATGTACATTTTTTGAGACTGGCTCAGATGGGATGCTCCAGTAAAACAAGCTGATGCTGTGTCTACCTAAATGAAGTATGTGTGTTGCTAGGATGTTTTTCCTATGGTTGCGTGAGTTGAAAGAAACAGATCACTTA
The DNA here is from genome assembly GCA_016647715.1 of Pavo muticus. Lineage (NCBI taxonomy): Eukaryota > Metazoa > Chordata > Aves > Galliformes > Phasianidae > Pavo > Pavo muticus. Next base: position 3,886,521 of record JACDJE010000002.1, on the reverse strand, counting down.
AGAAAAAACAACTCCTAATTTGGCATTCCCTTCCCATCATCTTTCACCTGGCTTTGTGCATCTGGAGGCACTGTATGTAGGTGCTGTATAGCATATCTCTTTTTTCGAAGGTAACTACAGTCCCTGTTCCTTCTGTTTTGGCTGCCCAGCTTTGGGATGGTCTCTGTTTCTGCAGGAAATGTTGAATGTATTTGTCCTTTGAAAACTGGTGCTCCTCAAGAAGTTCCCTTAAGTACCTGAAGTCAGTAATTGCTTTTAGAAACAAAGTGTTTTATCTTTGAGGACTTCACTAGAATTTACCCCCATCATGTGTATTCAAGCTACGCGGTGTATTAGAAGCTATCAGCTGAATTTTACTCATTTGAAGAGGCACCTAGAAGGTCTGCTAAGGATTTCTGGCAGTTAATACTTGAGCCTGAGATAAATGTTTCGTGCCTACGTGAAACAGCTGCCCCAGAACCTGTTGGAGGACTTAATTTGAGTATAAACATACGTGTGCTTTTGCGTACATGCTGCACTATAATTCAAGTGGACTGTTAGTTCTTAACTTTATTAGGACGTAGCTACTTGAGCTGAAGATGGAGCCTGTGCTTTTTATTTTATTACAGCTACATGGTAGCTACTTTTAAAATGCTACTTGGGCTTTAGGAATCGGTATCTTAATTACTGTTTGCCATTGGTAATATTTTAAAGTACCTATTGACAAGTGAGGGCAGTTATATCTTGTTACAAGTGGATTGGTTGACAGTGTGTGTGTACTGTAAAATGTGAAATGAATCGCCCTGTGCTGATGACCCTTGTACATTTACAGAATACTGGTCTTTATGATACACAAATAGATTCCGGACACAGGAAAGAGGCTTATGACAAGAGGATGAGATCAGTTTGTATAATTAGAGCTAGCTAATAATCTTTTTACTCTCTGTTGTTTCAACTTCTACAGCGTCTTCGTTTCTTTGACATTGGGCATATGGAGTGTAGGGTGATAACCACAGTGATTTGAGTTTTGTGGGGTTTTTATATCTAGCGATGGCAGTGGAGAAACCAGATCTGTGTTTTGGGAGTGATTGCTGCCTTCCTCTGCTGGGCCTGGGGGATGTTGCTGCTTTGTTTTACCCCACAGGGCTTGATCCCCTTCCAGGGTTTGGGCAGTAAGGTGGGAGCCCCAAAAACTGCGGCCCAGTGCTGCAGGCTGGGCTCTGGCCCATTAATAGCGTGGGTCCATTGCCACCATCAGGAAGCCAAGCTACATTAAGCAAAGCAAGTTAATCTATATCCAGAGCATTTTATTAAATCATCAGTCAATTAAATCAGTGACGCTCTGTTAGATTTTGTTCCAGCGAGGCTCTGCATGCAGTTATTAAGCTGTTGCTGTAGCAACTCTTGGCCTTCTGTTGGTGGGGCCTGTTGCATGGGGATGGCTGCAGTGCTGAGCTCTCCAACACCTTTTAACATTTAGGGCTGATTTTTCAGTTAAATTCATTCCTTTTCCATCCTTTACTGGGGAAGGAGAGTGTCATGAAGTTACATTTCTTTCTGGTGCTGTTAAAGCTGTCTGCATGCACCTGGTTGCAGCAGGGACTTGCAGACCTGCCAGTGGTCCTTGGGAGGCGAGGACAGCCAACACGAAATGTGTTTACTTCTCCTTTCCATTGCTTGCAGCCAAATGAAACTCCTCCGTGCCTGTAATTGAATGGTGACATATGGTTTTGTTTGCAGACAGGACGCAGCTGGCAGGCAGCATCACCTGTGGAAATGATGGAGGAGGGATTTTTTTAATAAGGAATCAATTTACTTACAAAACCTAACCTTCAGCAAGTTACATGAATTCAGGTGGCTGCACACAAATGTCTGGGGTTTTATGCTCAACAGCTTCCTCCTCAGCTGCAGTGGCACACGCCATGCTGCCCTGTGCTCGTACCCCAGTTGCTGCCACACGCTAGAGATGCAGCTCCTCATCTCCTCACCCCTTTCTGCAGTCAGAGGCTTTTGCTGGTGGTATTGTTTACCTGTGTGTGAGGTAACTTTTGAATGGGTTGCTTGCTTGATTCCTCCAGCCTCCTGTTTCTGGCTAGCTAAATAAAATCATGCATAAATATAGCTACGGAGAAAGTCATTCTACATTTAGTGGTGTAATGCCTGGAAGCACGTACATTCATCTTCTGTCACAGAATCACAGAATGTCAGGGTAAGGTTTATTTTAGTCTCTGCAATTGCTGCTTGATTTATACAAATTTCTCCCTGCACACAGCTGAAGAATTGGGTCATTGGTTTATTTCTCCTGCCTAAACAGAGTGTTTGTTGGTTTTGCTCTCAGTTTTATTTTTTTTATGCAGTCTGCTTGCACATTAGAGGGCATTAATACATCAATTAGCAAGGTAGTTCATTTTGTGAATGGTGACTTCTGGTATCCATTCAGAATGAATGAAAATAGTGGGGCAAATTGTGTGAACAACTCATTCCTTCTTTCACCTAATGCTGAAGAGTGAGAGCAAGTTATTGCTGATCTAAACTGCGCAGGAGGATACCCAGAGAAAATAAACTAGGCAAGATAATGTGAGTAAAATTAACTTTGTTTGTTTCTATTTTCAGGCTTATTGCTACAGTTAAAGAAAAAACATAAACCAAAACAAGAATGGCTTTGTTTCAAATTGTAATTATCTTAGAATAAAAATGCAAGGAGACTATTGATGGGTAATTCGACTTGGTAATTTATATATCACTCCTAAGAAAAAGGGAATATTCTAGTGTAGTGTTTCCCATGACATTAGGGGAGAGCAATTAACCTGGGAAAGGTGTTGCTATTCTAGTTCTCTTTGCATGAAATTCAGGGCTCCAGCAGGGATCTGTCTGCATGTGGCCAGCTCGTCCTGCACTTGCTGTTTCCTACTGCCTTTGTTTATCTTGTGTAGCTTAGAACGTGAGCACTTTGGGGGCTGAAACCCAATCCTCTTGATATTTCTGAGCACTTCATAAGCTAACATTTTGTGAAAGCAGAATGTGTGGGAGCGTGAGGACGTGGTGCTTTGTTGGGTGAGGTTCAATGGTAGGACTGCCTGTAGTGCCAGCAAGCGCTGAGCAGATCCAAATGGGTTCAGATAAATGTGCAGTGTAATCCCTGGATTTCTTTAAACTCTTTACAGCTTATGGGTTGTTTGTTTAAAGAGGGAGGATCTGAGGATTGGTTGTAAGGCACTGTAATGAAGGTTACCCCATCACGTGTGTATCTATTGGTGGTAGTGTTGCAGTGCAAAGGAAAGTCTGCTGATGACTGGCTTTCTGAAAGATAGGGCTCCACTAATTTCTATGGGATGTATGGAGTGTGAGCTACCTAGAGTGTTACTCTAGATACTTGAAGGCGTGAAGTTCAGTCCTCATGAGGACCGGAGTCCTTATGCTCTGTGTGAGGCAGAACAGTTTGCATGGAGCAAATGTTGTGACATTTTGACAAAAATCCTCCTTTTGACTTTCAGCCTGACAGTGCTGAGATGCGGAGCCCCTTACAACTGGAAAGTCATCCTGTTTTCTCTGTATTTCTGCTTATCTATTCAAATGCTTTCCATGAGATCTGTAACTTCATCAGTGTGTATTTTGGCTGTCCTCTCCCTCCCGTGACCACGAGCTCTTTATGGCTGAGGCTGTTTTTGTACAGTTGGGAGTACGTGCTTCAAGCTCAGAAAGTACAGATCATTGTTTCTAAACTCAAAAATGAAGTAAGTGTTGATGAAGATAAGATTCAGCAGAGCTTAAACTTGAGGGATATCTAAAATGAAAGCTTACGGAAAAAAAGCTGAACGTGAAGCGTGAAATGCTTGAAAACCTCAAAGAATTGAAATTGAAGTGTATCTTGTCACATACGTGGTGTGTAAGGGAGAGGAGATGGAAGAGGTCGGCTTGCATGGAGACACCAAATGGTTTCAGTGCCTCTCCTTGTTCCTGCCCATCCTATTGCTCCCCTTTCTGACTGGCAAAAAAAACAAGCAAGTGAATGAGACATGGTGGGAAAATCTCGAGGCCTTTTTGGTAGCTCTGAGCTGTGCTGTGTGCGTGGACCTTCAGTGTTATATGCAGGTTTGTAGGCATGGCTTTCAGGTTTGTCCTTAAGATACACTTTGCGATGCCTGTAAGAAATAAGCCTACTAATTAAGGTGAAATTAAGTAGCAGCTGGGAATAGTGGATGGCGAGGATTTGTTACTTAGGTACATGGTGTTCGTATCCCTTCCTGCTCCCTCTGCTTGTTTGTAAACTCTTCAGGGCAGAAACTTTGTTTGCATTGACATTTTCTACAGCGTGCAGCTGATGGGGCCCTGATCCTGGCTAAGGGTTTGGGAGCCACAGTAGAGCAAATAAATGCTCTTTTTTTCACCCCTTGTCAGACGATACCGTATCCAAAGAAATCGAACACAGTGGTTTGTTCTCTTCCGTGACATATGTGGAATAACACAGAGTTTCTCCTGAAGAGGCTGTAATAACACTCACTGTATTAGTTCTTCAGTGCTTAGCGGAGCAAAAAGGTATCCTCCCCGTTCTGAGAAGGCTTTTATAGCTTTCAATTTTACTGACTTATGCAGTTCTTTATAATGCCTGAAACCACTGTTGCTTTTAAGAGCTGGAACTTGGACTTTTATTTTATGAACTACTTTGAAACTTGCAAACACGAGGGATTTCACTGTGGTATCCCAAGGGGAAAAACCTAATAGGATTCCAGAAGCATTGCAAGATAGATGTCTGGATGGCCATAAAGCATGCCATAAAAAATCTTAAAGATGCAGCTATTTGCAAGAAGGAATACGAATGTTTTAATTATAGGCAACTGCTACTGGGAGAAAAGAACTCTACATGTGGGGACATCTGACTATGCCCGTAGATAATTAATTGTACGTGCAGGAAGGCAGTGCGAATTTGTGTCAGATGAATTTGTTTTGCTCACTTTCTGTAAATGCTTCAATAAATGGCTTTAGAGGGAAGACTGTCCTTCCTTCTGTTAGTAACAGGGATCTTCACTTAGTCCTAGAGATAACACAGTGAACCTGTGTGAGGGGCAGTCGTGGGGCTGCAAGACCCCTCAGTGCCGGTGGCTGCATAGTAAGAGCCATCTTCTGTGTGACTGAGACATAGTAGAAATACTTCTCTCCAGTTGCATTTTCATAAGGCAGTTATATGATACTTAGTTGGGCAGATGTCGAGTGGTGCCAGAGATGTACGTGGAATGGTGCAGATGAAATGCTTTGGTTGCAGCAGTCTGAGAGGGAAATGAAGTTTTATGCTGAAAAAGGCATTTGCACTGGTTACTGGGCCTCGTGAAAGCAGTGCACTTGCAGTGAATGTAGAATCAATTTGTGTTATTTTAGCCCTGGTGGAAGCACGCATCTTGAGGAACGCAGCTGATCCTGTAACCTTTAGCAGCACACGTTTGCCCTCCTGGGGGTGAGCATGTTTGAGATGTCCTGCTGTAAGCCAGTCTGGTTTGTGTGTCTTCCAGGACTTTCCTTTAATAAAAGCTCTGTTGCAGTGTGATGAGAAAACAAGTGCCAGGCTCTTGGCCAATATTTTGATTTAGAAAAGGAGAAGATAAGGTAAATATGCTGTTCTTTGAGGGATGGAGATGCTCTCACCACTCATGGTGCCTTGAGATGTGTTTTAGTGGGTGCAGACTGCGTTTTGGGTGCTGTGACCACATGGTCTGCTGCAGACTTAGTAGAACCAGGCAGGTCCTCACGTTCCTATTTCCACCCACGGTGACTGCTTGCTCACAAAGCAGTGATGCTGGCTGTGATGATAGTACTCAAAGCACAGCTTTGGGCTGTGCAAAGGTTGCAAGGCTGCTCCCCCCAGCAGCAGGGAGCCTGGTGCTGGAATTCCCGTTGCTCACTTGGAAAGGTTTGGCTCTGTGTGCAGTCACAGCTTGGGAAGCTGCCTCAAGAGACAGCGTTCAGAGTAGTCACATTGTCTGCCTGCTCCAGCACTGTGACAAATAGCATCTGGGGACAGAGCTGAGCCCTTCCAGTTGGCAGTAGCTGGCACAGTCATTTTCTTTTTGACTCTGTAAATAGACTTTTAGGTTGAGCACATGCAGCAATTGTTTCTGTTTGAATACGTCAGCATGTTTCACTGCAGGCTGCGTGTGCCCTGCCTGCAGAAAGCAGGCTGCTCTTCCTGTGAGGTTTTCTCTAGAATTCACATGTGGGACTCCTAAGTATACTCTTCAATTTTTCTGGCTTGCCCTGATGATGGAGAAGGTGCAATGGATGTGATTTTCCTTTCTTTGCAACACGAACTGTAGCAGGTTGAAGGCCTTAAAACAAGGGTGGAGGTGGGGTTGTTATTTGCCCTTTCTTGTTGGCTTGGCTCACAGAGCAGTTCATGTACAGTCCAACTCCATATCTCACAACAGGGCCAGGCATTCTCTCTGCAGTTTGCATTGTCTGATAGGGCAGGTGTGGTGCTACCTGTCCAAAAAGATAGAAACTGCTTTCTGGGGAGCATAGCAGACATCAACTCAAATGATGAGTTCCTCTGGTCTGTACAGTCCTCCTCTAAGCTATGAGTCCTCCTCTAATCAATACAGAAGAAAATGTTTTATAGCTTTTTATCTTTCAACACCAAAGAGCCTTGCTTCCCTCCCCCCACCCTTTTTTCTTTAATTTTACATTTAAAGCAGTCCAGCTTATTAAATTAGGATCCTTATGAATCTTGCTCTAATAATTACCATCGCAGTCTTTTGTTTTCTTTTTCTTTGCTATACTAAGTTGTTGGGTTTTTTTCAGAGGCTGCCTGCCTACCCACTGGCTGGAGAAGTTAACATGCAGAAACCTACATTTAGTCCTCTGCTGATGCGAAGCAGTCATTCAGACTTATCTGTCACTCTGGTTTTCTCATATGTTTTTGCCAAAGCACTTCCTAACAAGATAAAATGTCTTCAAAACTTGCCTGTCTCCTTGCAAATGAAGTTTGCGTACTTTGAGAAACTGGACTGACATATATTTTATAATATATTAAATTGTTTCATTTAAGCCGTTGATGTGAAGACTTCTAGTAAGATAAAAGGGGGAAAATCTTCCTGCAGGAAGTATTTCCAGATATGTTTCTTTTTTGTCAAGATCAAGCATCCAGCAGTTACACTGTCACCTTACTTCACTGCTGCTGCTATGAACTTCTCTTGCAAACAGACAAAAATCCCATACCAGCACAGCCATGTGTTTGAACTCCTGGGCATCCCCTTTTCTTTCATGAGCAGTGTCAGTATTTTCACTTCCTTAGGTATGAAGTCCTTACTTCTTTTGGCCTCTGCAACTTGTGACACTGTCTTTTCAACCAAACTCAACTCTCCCACAAGATGAGGTTATGCTGTGGGAGTTTGCAACCAGCCCATCCTTCCTTTCCTGACCTGCACGTGTCCTCCTTTCCTGTTTCTCTCTGCTCAGCTGCTGCCAGGCATCTGCCAGGAAGGGGATGAAGCAATGCAACATGCATTTCTGTAGAGAGGCAGAGGTCAGAGTATGCAAGGTCACATGATTACTTGAATAGCAAAAATCCAAATGCTCTGTTGATAGGATACCCTTCTGCTGTTGCTGTTTTGTACATCTTTGATACCTTCAGTGCAGTCAGACTTCTTATACTAGTTTCCACCAATGATGTTGAAAGGAAAGTTCTTAATATTGCTCGTTTTGTCTGCTCTGTTAAAGTGTTCTGATAAAAAAAAAAAAAACTTCGAGGAGCCTGAGTGCAGGGTTTGCACAGCGGAACCTACAACAGAAATGACTTGATGGTATTGGGCATGATATGCAGTGTAACAGCTTCTTATTTTGGATAAATCTGACAGTAGACACTGTGATGGAGTGCAGGAGCTGTGGTTTCTGCTGCGTGTGAAGGCGTGAGGAGCGTTAGCGGTAGGTGTCAGGATGGCACCTTACACAAAACCCGTGAAAGCAAGGAAGGGGGCTGATAGGATCAGTCCTATGGCATGGCAGCCCAAACACCAAGCATGGTGTGATGAGGCCCCTCCATGGCTTAGCTGGAAGAGGGTAGGCTAAAGCAGTCATGAAGCTGTCAGTAAAAAAGGTGAAGAAATGTCTGGCTTAGTACCTGATTCCTTCTGTCAGTACCTCCCCTGCTTCTCAAACCTGCACCAGGGAAGGGATGGTAAATCAGAACTCTAAATCCTGCTGCTGCTTTAGCAGTGTGCTGGGATCAGGCGCATGCTTCCTGCCTGGTTGGTGAGGCTTTGGGTTGGGCTTTTTTGAAAGTGTTGACTTGATGGCTGGACATAGCCAACAGGAGCAGGATGGGGAGGTAGCAATGGCAGTCCTGTATCTGTAGGGCACGTTGGCCCCTTCCTCATAGGTTTGTGCCAGTAAAGCAAACAGCTGTGGTGAAGACAAGATACAAGCTTTCTGAGAGTGTGTTTGCTTCTTTGGCATTGTGAGTGACTGTAGATGTAACTTGATTGTAAATCACAGAAGTTATTTTGCGTGGTGACAACAGTGACAATAAGATACCTGTGAACCTTGATGTGGAAGAGGTAAAGCTGTTAGTTAATGAAGGGGAAAGGATGGCTTTGAGTGTGTTAGAATAACCTCCTTTCCTCTGAGCTGACTTTTAAGAAGCTAAAATAACTGATGAGAGTTTAGTAAAACTAATTAGTTGGGAATGGAGAGGAACTCGAGGAGTAGTATTTGTGTCTTGGGCAGATACAGACCTGTCATGTTCTGTTCTTCTGAATATTTCATGTGACCTTCTTTAACTTGCGTCTTAGGCCAGTTGTGATGTAGTCAGTGTGGAGGTATGGCTGAATTTCAGGGATAAAGAGTAATCCTGAAAGTTTTTATAAATGCAAAAATGTAGACACATTGACTTTGAAGGTCTATCACACTGCATCTTTTATCAGCAAAAAGAGAAGTAGTTCTTGTGCTTGTCATGACTTGAAAAGAAATGGTGAGAAAACAATGCTTTGTATTAAATTATTCCCTTTAAACATTCTCATTTGAGACAGAGCTGTTTTGCTTCTCTGCAGCAAGATATTTTTTTAAGTCATATCCAAGTACTACCAGATTGCTGAGCCGGGCTGTGGGACTTAATTTTGCTTCAGGAGGGAATTGCTCTGTTGCAGTGAGACTTTGTAAAAATTCAAACCTGAGATGGCCTTAAAGGGAGTTTGTCCAACTCTGGTTTAATCTCTGTAAGGCACAATAACAGCTCGCAGCTGGATTTTACTTCGGTTCCCCTGTTCAAGATGCCTAGGTTCAGAATAGGAGAGATGTTCAGGTAGGTCACAAGGCAGATTGGCAAGGCTTGCATGGTTTGTACTTGTTTTTTTTTATCTTTCAGGTTTTTTTCCTTCTGTTTTCTGCTTTTCTTTGTGTTTCTCAGTAGGACTGGCATGGCAGGAGCATGTCATAGGGAGGATTGCTTGCAGAGCTGCTTTTGGAGCTTACCAGCCCAAATGACAGCTTGTGTTCCTTGTCCCCTGTTTTCACCAGCAAGGTCTTTGTAAATCCAAAGAGGCAGGGAAAACTATCAAGTGTAACCGTTTTGAGGCGTTCTTGCTGTTGGAAGGGACTTTTGAGGTTGAAAATAGGCCTGAATTGAATAAATCTAGAAGCTATTGCAAGGTGTTCATCTGTCTGTGGTGTGGGACCTTCTGCAGCGGGACGGTGTTGGGCTGAGCAGCTCGGCAGGTAGCTCAGCCATTGCAAATAACCAGTGCAAAACCATTTTGCAGTATAAGGAGAGTGTGTGAGGGGGCACTAAAAGCTGGAATCAGCTAAGAGACCTTCAGCTGTTTTTGGATTGCTGTCTCACTAAAGGCAAACTGGGGCGTTTGGAAGGGAACAAAGTATGAACAAGATCCTGTGTGGGTTTTTTTTGTGGAAAAGCAGAGTGATGTTTCATCCCCTTTTGAACAGGGGTTGAAGTACTTGCAGTGCAGACTGCAGTTCTGCAGACATGAGCAATGACCGAGATTGAATTTTTAATTACTTTGCATGCTTCATCTTAGCTTGGATTGCTTTATACACACATTAAACAAGTACTTACAGCTTTTGCCTGTGCTGTTTGCTGCTGCAGTGGAGAAATGGGAAAGCGTATGGAAGTGGGGGGGGATGTATGGACAGATGTGTAATTAAGGACTGATCATTGTCATAAAAAGCAAAGGTTGTTAGGAGGAGGGATGGATTTAGGGGTGTATGAATGGGAAGCCAGTTTCACTTGGGATATCACAAGTGCCAGCATGGCCAGTGGTACAAATGAGAAGCTCTGTGATTTGCTCTGCAAATGGTTTTAGAATTGTCTTTGCTTAATAACTACATAAATGAAAAAATAAAATTAGCAGATCCTTGTTGACCTGAAAGAGGGAAAATACAGATAATAGTTTTTTTTACATAACTTTCTATTAGAAGCAGTAATGTGAGAGTGCTGGTACCACATTGGAAACGTAACGTCATGCAGCTTATGGAGAAGTACTTAACTTTTTATGGAAAGCAGTCCTAAATTTGTCTTTTCTTTTTTGTTTCAGTGTTCTGAGGTCATGAAACTTAATCCACAGCAAGCTCCGTTATATGTGAGTAAAAAGTTTCAACAGTTCTTTCCTCTCCTCCTTTTCCCATAAAATGCTTCCCACCACCAGTGATGGAGATTCTGCTCGTTTCCTCCCTGCTCCCCAAAGACATTGCTTGTATTCATTCAGTCGTACTGCCAATACACAGTGATAACCCTCAGGTGAGTTTACTGAGTCCCTCTGACTTCCAAGGACGCAGCTTGAAGGAAGTTTTGTGGCACGTGGTAATGCTGCTGTCACGCAGCCTGCGCAGTGCAGGAACCCCCTGCTTTTTGGTTCCTCGCTTGGTGTGTTGAGAGGCTGTGAGAAGGGATTGCTGGAGTGGAGAATAGAACATCCATAGAACATCCAGTGCTGTGCACTCGCTCGCTGTGATAATGTTTTTCTGCTCAGAGTTTTAAACGTGGCAGGGAGCGTCTGGAAGCAGTTGGGGCTGGGCTGACAGGCTCCTGCAGCAGGGCATGGCTTACGTCACCTCCTGCAAGCTTGTAGCCTCGGTGGCTGAGTTAATAGGGAACAAGCTTCCTTTCGCTCTTGAATAGCAGCTTTGTTGCAGGATACGGGGACTGTCAAATTAGACCCAAATTTGAGGGGGTGGATGCATGTGTGTGACATTTGTGCCAAAGCTGCCAGCCAAGGCTGTAACCATTTACTTTCTGCATTGCCGTGCATAGAGCAGGATGGGCTGCTAAGCTGTCCTGGGTTTGTGTGCTGCAAGGATGGAAAGCTGGGAGGAAAAATTGCTTACCAATGTATTCCTATGGGGTAGGAATAGGAAACTGTCGCATTAGGTAATTGAGCTGTATCTTGGAAAGCGTTGTTTGTTGTAAATAGTGTATTTATTGACCTTTAATTTCATGGAACTTTTCAAGTTTTGTGTATGTTTAATTACCATCTGGAAGTTGTGCGTGTTAGAATTTGTCCTGTACTTCCTGTGCTAAGCGCGGTGCTGGGAGCAAGATGAACACCACGTAGACTTATCTGACTTGAGCAAAGCAGCCTTCCGGAGTAGAACACCGTGTTGTGTGTTGTTATGGAGCTCAGGTCAGCCTGAAGACTGTTAAAACACAAACATGCTGAACAGAGTGACTTGGAAGAAACTTTGGGTTTGTTAAAGAAGAACAAATTTACATATAGATATGTTCTGCAGATGCTACAGTAGAAATGTATGAACAGCAGAAAGCAGGATAAAATTATTCTTACGTCTTTTGAGCTGGGTATGCCTTAACTAATCAGGAGGCTTTGTTTTCCCAGTCTTATCTTCTGACTCAGTTTACTTTCCCACCATTTTGTGTAGTTCTGCATTCAATACATACTTCAGTGGCTGATTTAAAAAGTCCTCTTCCCCGCGTGACAGTGAGGAGGACTTGGCTGAGGTCAAACCTTGCCCAGTGGAAAACAACGATTGTACTGCACTCAATATTGTTTTTTTTTTTTCAGATGGGAATAAGTTCATGGCAACCATTATTTCTGCATCAGGGACTCTTTTTTTTTCTCTCCCTTTTATCATCCCATGGCCAGGTGTCTATGCAGATCAGATCCCTTTCAAAATGAACGCATTTTGGTGGCTTAAGAAAGAGGAGAAAACAAAGAGAGAAACTCATCAACCTTAAAAACTAGATGTTTAATGTTCCTATTTTCTTTCAGTGTTGATGTTATGCAGATTTTAAAATGAGTTGCTGTGTTCCTGGAGGTGTGAATTGGCTCAGCTCATCTGAGAGCTGTGAGATGTGAGCAGAACATAAAGGAAAATATATTTTCCTGGTATTTTTCTTTCTTTAAGGCCTGGCAGGTGAATGCCAAACCTCACCAGGTTCCTTGTTCAGAGCAGTGATGATAACTCTGCTTTCCGTGCACGGGTTCCTCCTCCAGCTTGTTTTCAGGAAGCTGAGGACAGTGTCCAGTGAATTTCTCCATAATTAATTACAGCTCTGTGAAGTAGATGACTGGAAATGGCAGGCAATACAAACATGTCAGGGAATCTCTCTACATTTGCCTGCTTTCAGGAACGTTGCTTCCCCCAGGTTTTACCCTTTTGTGCTTCAGGCCTATGCAGTGCATCCTTTGTTTTCTCTTTTAAACCAATAGCTTAGATTCAAGATTATTTATTTATTTAATTTGAATCTTGCGTGAGTTTCATCCTGAAAGCTCCGTGTAAAGTGCAGGCTTTGGCTAGCGCACAGAAATAAAACAAGGATGTCTTATTAAATTGTGATCGTAGCAGCTTTACTGATCTACTTTTGAGTGGAGAAGCTAAAAAATGATGCCTCCAGATCTGTTCCTGGAACTCCATCAGCTTGTAGCACATCACACCCTATCTGATGACTACCAGATTGCCCAGACTTGTAATTTAATAATTATGAAAGACATACTGGGAGCCCAAGGTGTTGAACATACTTGAGACCAAAATTTTGTGGGTGACAGAAAACGCAGCACTTCCACATATGCTCTAATCCAGGGATGAGCTTGGTGCTGCTCCTGGTTTGCAGCAGCACAGTCACAAGGCAGAGGAGCTTGTGCCAGGAGAGATAGGACAGCTATGCATTCCTTGATATAGCGTAGTGCGGGTTTGGCGCAGCGTGAGACACTTAATGCCAGGGCCAAGCAGCTATCCGAGCTGCATGGCTGTCAGCACTCAGTTGCATTTATATATGACGGCGCCTTTGGCCCAGGTTGTGTGAACTGGAAATAAAGATGTCCAAACCTTACCTCCTTTCTAAAGCGTCTTGATGTGGGACAAACCTTAGCTGTTGCCTTGCTGCCTGCAGCCGGGTTCTGAAGAGCCAGGGCAGCAGAGCTGGGAAGTCCTTGACAAGGTCTGCTATGATGAAGGGTTCATCTCGTTTTGTTAAAGCAGTGGTCCTAAACCTTGTCATACAAACTTGGCTTCAATGCAGCAATAGTTTCTAGAGGTGTAATCTGCATGGTAGATAGGGCTGTAGCAGGGACCAGGCTTTATCTCCTGGCTTTTTCACTGGCATGACTCAAGGTTCTGAATAGGAGCTGTCGCTTGGCTGGGATCTCTGGTTTGTGTTGCTGGTGCTCTTCCATTTTTTTGTTGGTTTTTTTTTTTGTTGCTGTTTTTATTTTCCCAGTGTGTATTTGTAAGGGGTTGGACTTCCTATGGAGGCTTTGGTGTGCCTGTGGATATTCTGTGGAAGAGTTGCTCTATGAACTTTTTTACCATAGGTGGGTTTCTTCAAGTGTACTTTACTGCAGGATTTGCCAGAAGTCCTGGGGCAGTACTCAGGAACATCTCTGATGCTCAGGTACCATGTTAAATCTGAAAGTGGCTTCACCTGTATTCCTCTTGTACTTCAGAGCTGTCCCATTGGTATGGGAACTCTATCAAGCATGAGGTAGTGGATGTAGGACAGTGTTTCAAATCTTGCTTCTTCACTGTCTGGGGCTTTGTGCACCCAGAACCCCAGATGAAAGACTGAGATGCTCCGTATGCTGGCAGGGCTCAGGGTGGAGTGGGAACGTTGCAGAACTCTGGCATTAATGGGAGGCAGGAAGTCGGGAGCTTCAGTTTTGTTTGCTTTCAGTGGATGCTTGGCATGACCTCTTTTAATCTTCACCCTTTTGAATAAGCTGAATATCTCCACTAACAGAAGTCAAAATTTCAACTTGAGTATTGTAAGGTATTTCCTAGCTCTTGTCGGTGTATTATTGGAATATTTAATTCCACAAGAGTATGTGGATAGGAAAAAAGGGATCAGCATTGCTTTAAGTAGCAGAGGCTTATTTTTAAGTGGTTTTCATTCTATTGCCATTCATTAGTAAAGTTCTCTGTTTATAAATTAAATAGCTTAGATCAATCACTTCACTTAAACATGACTGAGGCTGAAATCGTAGTGAGGGAAAGAAAATAGGAAAGAGCTTGGTAGAAGCAAAGTGTTGATCTTTGTATAAATGTTGTCATTAATTGAGAGTCCAGTGGGTATCCAACAGGAGATTTAATTACAAAAGGGCTGAGGATCACAGGCTATGTCTCTGTTTCTAACCAAACTGGTAAATACAGAGTGCACACAAGTAAATGGCTATGATCAAATCAGTTGCATACAGTGTCCCAGTGATCTTACTTCAGAAGAGACTTCATGGCTTCTGATCTCAGCCTCGCTGGCTGCTAGCCCCAGGGTTATTGTAATGTTATTGTTTTTTTTTAATCCATTCACATTTCTGCCACTCTGAAATCCATGCTGTTTTCTAGAAGTAAAAGCTGAGAGCAGTACTGGGTATGAAAGTGTTAGACCAGACTGAGGTGACGTGCAGGGATGAGGTGTGAAGCAGTAAGTGTCATCTTCTCTCCATTACTACCAAGACTACAACTTTAGATCCACCTTTAAGATGGGTGTGTGTTTTTTTTTTGCAATGATAATGATCAGTGGGTGTGAAATGGAAAAGATTAGCAGCTGGGGAAGGATGATGCATCTCGGCCTTTTTTTTTTTTCCTTTTTGATTAAAAGGAAAGAACTTGTTCTAAATCACAGCACTCCTTCTATGCACAGTTTGTCTAAGGTGTGCCTACGTTATTTGGGATGACAAAGCCAAATGTGTCATTGCTGGTGAATGTATGGGAGGGCAAGCACTTAATTGATAAAGGCGCTCCCATTGACTTTGGTCTTTAATCGGTCTGTGGACTGAGTCTCTTGTATAAATTGCCACTTAGGAGCTGTGTAACCCTCAGAATTTCTCAGAGAGTTTTGATAGAGATGAGAGCTCTCGATTCCATGCCAAAATGCCATGCAACTTAATGAAGTATGAACTTCAAAAGCTTCAGCAAGAATGCACTGACCCTCTCTTAATATAACCTGAGTTTTGGGTACAGTAGATCTCTCCTGTTAATGAATGAACTACTGTAAGCTTCTCAGTGTGTTCTGCTTTAATGTAGATGGGAAGAGAAAGATAGTGTTAATAATAGGAATATATTTCTTTCACTTACATATGTCACACAGATTGAGACAGTATTGAAGTGCACCTCGTATGTGTATTCCTGAGGAAAACAAGTGTGGTAACCTCTGGTGTTTGTGTTTTAAGAGGAAATAATAAGGGATTACACGAGGAAAAAAAAGCACAATACAGAGAGCTTGAGGCTTTAGCAGCGGTGTCTGTTGGGTTGTTATTATGTCTGAGACAGTCCCAAGTACAGCTTGTGCAATATTATCTGCTAAGTAGTTAATGGTCTTTGGAAATCTCTACCGAAGACACAAAAGGAAGGAATGAAATACTGCGCTAGGACTATGAAGGTAACCTGTTGCCATGAGATTAGCAGCTGTAGTCTAGTTACTTTTCTGCTGAAGCTGAATTTGCTTACTTAGTGGCCATCAACGGTGACAAAAGCCACTGGGATATCTGAATATCTGAAATCAGCCCAGCAGAAAAAGTGGAATATGCCTAGCTTGTTTTTGATGTGGGAATTTCTCATGAAAATGACTATGCAGAAGTCTTGTCTTACTTTCTCCTGAGGTCCTTAGGCAAGAGGAGAATTAACCTTGATGTTCAGCTCAGTTCTGCGGTGAGAGGATCTGATAAGCCTCTTGTCTTTTATTTGTTGAGCGCTTGATTTCTTCTTAATGACAAAGTAGTTTTCTGCCTCACCTTCAAAGTGGCTTTGATTTATGAATGGAAGGCCTCTGAGCGCCCTTTACAAATAACATACTTGCTTGTGTTCCTTGTGGAAGAACCTGCTTCTTGTTTGGTTTTAAGAACTTGAGCTGGGGCACCAGATCAAGCTTTGTTTTGAGAGCGGTACTTTGTGACTTTCCTGGTTCTTTTTCATTTTGCAGGCAAAATCGTATCCTTCCTAGTCTGTGCTTATCCTCTTTTTTTTGGGGGGGGGGTGGAGAGGGTTTGTTACATAGGTCCTTGATTTGAATTCTTTTCCAATTCTGGTGTACGTCATGAAACAAATGTCCCCTCTTCTGCCGAAATGGGCACCCAGCAGTGCTTGGGGTACCTGAGTGCTGATGGCGTGACTCAGACAGGTTATCACAAAGCTGTTTGCTTGGCTTGCTCCTCTTAGATGAAGCATTCTCTGGCTTATGGGATCTACTCAGTGTAGGATTTCTTGTGAAGTGGTCATCTTATGCATTTATTTGGGACAGCTTTGGCTGGACAAGTCAGAAGGGCCATCAGCACCACCTTCCTTTCTTCCAGGTGCACCGTGGATTAATTTGCAGCTCAGAGGTCTCTTCTCAGCACTTCATTCCTATTAGCCAAACTAAAAATGATGGTGACTTGGGTTCCAAGCCCTACTGCCATAATTGTCTATTTGATCTTTGCTTCTGTCATCTTCTTCAGCGTGTATGGGTGTGCTGGTGAACAACAAGTGGACCAGCTTAACGTCTGGGAAGTTTGCTGTCTGAAGTCCTGCCCTTAAGTCAGCATTACTTTGCAGCATTACATGTGAACTTGAAATAATAAGATTTCCAGGAGAAAGATGCCAGGCCTGGTACAGGGCAAGGGTGGGAAAGTGGATGAGATGGCGATCCACCTCTCTGGCAGAGCTATCAGATTGGTTCATCCTGTTCCCTGCAACTGAGCCCCGCTGCAAACAGGCAGAAGGAGTCCTTATACCGTCACACTGAGTTTTAATTAAAAAAGTATATAAAATACTGGGTGAATTATACCTCTGAGGGTCTGAATTTAGGGGTTTTTTTTAGGTCTTGCAGTAGCTGATGAGCTGGTTGGTATCTGGAATGAAGTTAAGAGATTGCATCCCAACCCCTGTGGTGCTTCCTCTCCTGATCAATGGAGTGCAGGACCTGGTGTTTAAGAGGATGAAAATGCTCTTCCTCTGTGCACTGTACTTATGTAGAGAACTTAGAAATATTCTTACATTACCTTTAGGACCATCAAACAGATTTCCCATCAAGATGCGGCTCCCAGCTTTATTTTATGTTACAAAATTCTGACACTTGTTTTGGGAACTGTTAGGCTAAAACCAGTTCTGACAGCAAAGCTATTGTCAGGGTGATTTTAAGGCCCTGAATTGACAAAGGCATGATGCTTTCAAATAGGCTCTCAAATCTGCAAGAAGCCTGTTGGCTCCTGTCCTTCAGAAGGTTGTGCTGCATGCAGTGTGCTTGCAAACACTCATCCCCTGCAATCCCATATTGTTCCTAAGTGGAAAATAAACTAAACTGTGATTAATTGCTGCGTGCTGAGATCAATGCAGTGTACTGCCATCAAGTGGCAGCTCTCTTGCAGCACGTTTGCAGAGCAGCTGTCTGTAGAGCTTGCCTGCGTTTGTATCTTTGTTTCAAAGGGGTTCCTTTCAGTGTTGCAAAAGTGTCATCTGCACAGCTGTTGTGGCTAAGGGGTGGGTAGTGGCTGTAACTGTTTCTGTTCCCCCCAAAAAAGGGATGCTACTTTAAAAAGTGCCTCTATCACCGCAGTGTAGCTCAAGTGCCGGCTGCAAGATGTTTACAGACCGTGGTGGATACTTTGCAGCTAGCAGGAAAATCAGCACTCTGGAGCACTCTCTGGGCTGTCTGCTGGAGGGGCTTGCTGCACTGTAGAGGATGCTGAAGTATAAGGAAAATGCTGTCCTCGTGCCTTTGAATGTTTGTGTTCAGATCGGATTGTTAATACTTTTTTCCTTTGAGACACATCAAGACTATTTGTGAAAACACTGCGGTGACAGCAGATAGTTTCAAATGATGTGTCATCACATGTACTTTATCTCCTAGGATCACACGTACTTTATCTTCCAGGAATTGTGACTCTGTTCAGCTCTCTGATGCCAGGAGAATGGCTGGATTTCTCTTTCTTAGTCACCAAGCACACTCAGACTGTCTGCTATTTCTCCCAGACTCTCTGATTTCTGTTGTTATTGCTATGTGAGTAGTTAGCAGGGAGCACTGTCGGCCCAAGCAGCTGGTAATAAATCGTGTGCTTCGTTTTGCAGTGTAGTGAGGAACAGAATAGACTTTAGAAAGAGGACAGAACAAGACTTTCCTGTCAGTTTGGATGTGTTTTTTTAGGAAATGGTTGCAGTAGTTTCCAGAGGTTCTGAGAAAAACTCTTAATAAAAACTCTTAATAGTAAGATCAGCCCTTGCTGGGGAAGCTGGGTGATACCAGAGTGGACATCTTGCTATGCAGAAGATTCCCTATTTTTTGTCTTGTCTTCATGTGATGGCATTATGTGGAGACCTGCTTAGGTGAGAGGTCAATCCCCAGTGTGTAGTGCGTGTGCTCCTCTATGCATGCCTCTTGCCAGCACCAGAGCTGTCTGGGGCTTGCTTCAGGCAGGCTGCTCACATAGATGGTACAGGCCATGGCAGCAAGCACACAATGTTTGAAATGAATGACCTGGCCAATGCTAACCTGCTCAAATAAATGAAAATAAATCAATGTTTTCTCCACTACACTGCCAATTTCAACCACACAATATAATTATGTTCCCAGGTTTGCTACTCTTATCAGTACAGATCTTCCTGAGATTTTCTTCTCTAGTATATAACAAACATTTCAATGACACTTTTCTTATCCTTCCTGTATTTCTACTTAACCTTTTTCTTTTATTTTTTGGTTAATTTTATCATTTCAGAAACGCCCATGGCTGTTCAGTTGTGTGAAAGCTGTCTGCACAGCACAGCTCCCTGTAGCTGCTGAACAAGAGCTGGTAATGGAAGTGCTCCAGAGCTTGTGGAGCTCTGTGCTAAAGCAGTAATGCACCCAGACTATTAACAGCCAGTTCTAGTAACTTCCCTGGCTCTGTGCATCTAAGTGAAGTGTCATAAAGATGCACCCATGAAGATAAATTATGTTGTCTTCAGCACTAATGAGATCCTCTTTCTTTGATGGATTTTCTGTTGGCAGTCTGTAGAGATCTCCTTCAAGCTGCCTGTATTAATGTGTGTGTAATACCTCTAATCGTCTCTTGACACTCAATAAAGATTCATCACAGAGCTGATTGATTTGGAGATGCAGACGTGCGCTGTCAAAGGATGTGGGTTGCTAATAATGGGTTTCTTTAAATGTGTCCAATTCTGTTGGCGTTTGCGTTGCTTGCACCAGCTCAGAGTAGGAAACCTTCTCCTTGCTGTCCCTGAGCCATTTATCTCTGCAGACAAACCCTGCTGCAGGATTAGACACCTGAACTGGAGTGGCACGTCGTGTAGCTGTGAGGCTGTCCTAATAAATCAGTGCTAATGGTGCAAGCTCTGCAGACAGTCAAGGTCCATGCTATGTTTTCAGCACAGGTTGCACTCAGGATAGATCTGCATGAGCCAGCTTGCACCTGGAAGCAGCAGTTCCAATATTGTCTGTATTTACTCAGTTCTCAGCTCCCTCTGTCCACTTAGCACTGCATAGCAGACTATTTCCTTGTGCTTTATTAGTCACAAGTGTCCATGTTTTCCTACTTATTCCTCTTACCCAAAGAGTCTTAACTAAATGGTCTTTTGACTCTGTATCCCTTCTTTGTTCTGCATTAATCCATCAGCATGTTAATCTAAGCTTATTTTTGGACAAAATATTGTTCTTTGAAAGTATTCTCCAAAGTATTGTTCTTCTTTCTCACCTTTGTGAGGAGAAAGTGGTGGAGAGAAGGAAGCTATTTTGCATATGCAAGTCAGTGCTTGGGTCATGACTTTGTGGCTAGTGTTGAAAGAGGAGCTGGGCTGGCTCTGTGTGGTGTTAATGAAATGTTGAAGGTGTCACCTGGAGTTGCTGTGTGGGTTGGCAGAAAAACCTGTACCATTGTTGTGCTCTTTTGGTGACCTGTGGGCAAGAAGTTGTGGGCTACCACTGTATTTTCCTAAGGGCGAGAGACCGCATGGCAAAATCTGTCTTTCTCTTCAAAGAGGGGCTCAGCCTCCACGATGGTAACCTGAAACTTCTTTCTGGTAAACCTAATGGTACTGCTGTTAATTCAAGAGCAAAATAAAGTTAGGTTTGGAGGTTATGATTTTTTAATTTTTATTTTTAAACCTCTGGAGTTGTTGTTCGTGTCTTCCTTTGTGATTTGTTTCCTTGAAAAATAACATTAAAATCTCTGCCTCGTGCACCTTTAAGATCAAGGAGTGTGTAGTCGTTCACTGTGGAAAAGGACCCAACCCTACCCTGAGCTTGGCTGTTTGCCATTCTGTTTATTTCTGGAGTCTTTCCCTGGAGGTCTTATCTGCAGGAGGTTGCAACACCCTGGCAGAACAACATCCATCTTCCCTTACACTGCTGACCCAGGTCACTGCTGTTATTGAGGGGGTATCTCCATGCGAGGAGGGCTTGCTGGAGCTGCTCATGTCGAGGCAGTTTGCACAGCACTACCTTTGTTTCTGTAGGCTGGGGCTCTGCAGAATGGTCTGTGCTGGACACAGATTTTCTCCCGAGTGCTCCCCTAACTTGATGAGGATTGCTAAAATTGAGGGTGTCTGTAAGGACTGCTGTTATCTCATTGTAACATACCTCTGACCTCTTCTGTTCCTTTTTATATACAAGAGCTCAGAGGTTGTGGGATAAATGGCCCCATCTGCGGAAGGGCTTGGGTGCATCAGGAACTGAAGTACCAGCCCTAATCGTGTTCTCAAGAGTGAAGATGCCCTCAGAACGAAGCAAGATGCACTCACATCACCATGCAAAGGTGATGCCGGCTGGATGTTTCAAAGGTAGAATCTGTCCACAGATTCCACCTATCTATCTGTGATGAGGTGGGGGGGGTGCAGCATGTGTTTGCACCAAGCCAAGGTAACTCAGCCAAGATGGGGCACTCTGGGGCCAAAGTTTTCCAGGTGCAGAAGTTGAAGTGTTGATTTAGTTTACTGGCAGAGATAAATGGTAATGGATCGTAGAGCATCCATATAGTTGTGTTTTGTTGCTTTTCTTGCAGGGTGATTTCTCCTGTATGTTTGAAAGCTGCTTTGTCATTTGCCTTTTCCGTCCTCCAGCTGATTTCAGAGCATCCTACAATTTCAGCTGAAGTGGAACCGTCTCACCTTTCCCTTTGACTTTGTCTGACTTATTTGTTCTCGGTCCTGAGCAATTTCCAAAGCAATTATGATGTAATTGAAAAGTCAGCTTGTAAGTCTTTCTTGTAAGAGCTATTTGAATGAAGACCTCTCAGTGGTCTTCATTCCCATTTCATTGATAGGGAACTCGGAGCACAGGGATGTGAACGGACCTGTCCCTTACAATTGCAGCCTGATTCTGTGTGTTCTGCTGAGCTGCAGCTGGAGTAAAAGTGAGTTCACCTCCACCTGAGAATTAAAAGATAGAAACACTAGTGAGTCTAAATTCCTTGGAGGAGAGGAAGAAGCCATAGCTGTGGTTTTGCATCTGTCATCCTGGTACAGAGCAACTCAGTTAGGAGCTGTATGGAGCTTTCCAAAGGGGAAGGAAAAAAGTTCTGTTTCAAAAGCACGCTTCTCCTTTTTTTTTTTTTTTTTGTCATAATATAATGCAATAAGCAGTGACCAACAAAAATCTGATTCATGTTGTGAACAGAACAGTGGAAACAAAACAAAACTTGTTGCGTTGGCAGTTTACGCTTACTCATCTAATCCAGAGCCTAATCCAGCCTCTAGCATAAAGCATCACCTTGCTGACTTCTACAACAGCTCTGGAGAAGGAAATGTATTGGAGAGAGGTTTCTTCCTTGCATGTGAATCTCTCAGCCATCTAATACGCTGACTTTCTGTTCCATACAACTGCATAGGTTTTACCTGCATGAAAAAGCAGCCCGAGATGGCAGAGTTATAAACAGTAATTTGGCTTTTCTGTGTAGAACAAAAGTAGCTCTCACTGAAAGCTAAAGTAAAGCTGGAGTGCTTCAGCTTTGCTATCTAACGCATGCTTTGCTTCCATAAGTATTTTTAGAATTTGTGTGGGGGAAGGTCAGAGTGGGTGGTTAATGGGTGAGATAGTGTACTTCAAATTCCCAGTGTGATCCAGGAGGAAAAAAAACCTGTTTAGTAATCACATGCTTCACATGCAAAAGTAGAGGGCAGCTTTATTTTAGTAGAAACTTTAAAATCTGTTAACCAGCACAGCAGTAGACTGCAAGGGGGAAATAGAGAAACGTGCCTGGAAAATGGGTGTCCCATGGGGAGAACCTCTTCTTTCTGGCTGAAGCCACGTTGTCAGGCTGAGGGCTGTGTGCATGTGCTCACAAGGGCTGTCCCTCATGGTGCCGCTGTACAGGGCCCTCTGTGACAGGTTCCCTCAAAACAGACATTTCCAGAGCCTGAAGTGAAAAAAAAACAAACCACTTTAAAAGTTACTTCTTATTACAAGGTAGGTATTACTTCCTAGCTAATAACACAGGTGATCTTGATTCTTCTCAGTTATAGATTATCCGCTCTGCCATTGCTTGCAGATGTTCCTACGGTCATCTGTAAAGCCTCCTTTGAAGGGAAATCACCCATTTTCATAGATGTGGAACCCAGATGGTGTCAGAAGAGATGATTACTCGGAGGTACTTGTACTTTGTGCACACAACCCACACGCCTTTACGGCTGTGGCACCTGAAAAACAAACATCTGGAATGGCGTGGCTGTCCCAGTGCTGACAAGCAGGTGCCTTGCCACTTTCTGGTTTTGTTTTTGGGAGGTATTACCTGCGCTGGGGCCTTTTTAGAGATAATTGCATTTCTACTTCTTTAAGGAAGCTGACTGTTCAGAGACGAGCTGCACCAGCATCGCTTTGGGCTGGGTTGCGGTGGATCGAAGCCCAGGGCCAGGTCTGGTTTTCCCAATGCATGCATCCCCTGAGGAGGCAGCTCGTGCTCCTCCTCCCTTCCGCGTGAGGAAGGGAGTGTATTTTGAGTGCAGAGCAGCGTCCATGCTCTTTGCATCATGTTACAGCTATCCAAAAGGCTTTTTCAGAGACTTTCAGATGAAAATGAAGGCGAGGGTGACCTCTTTCATGAATGGACAAAAATGGAATGTTTTCATTTCCAATAGGCTTTAAGCCAAGTAAATATTAGTCAATCCAAACTAGTTTTGAAATTAAATTATTCTTATTTGTTGGAGCATTCCAGGGAATCGCTTTGATCTGTCTGTGCTTTCACCAAAGGGATATTGGGAGACTGGCCATCCAGTTGTAGCTATTGAGGATGAAAGAAGGGTTATAATAACCACCTTGTGCGGCAGTGATACTGAACAGATGACTTTTTTGGATAATATTAAATGAAGAAAGGTAAACATACTTCAATTAAAATGTTTTTGGAGGCTGAATGCAATAGAGCTGTTGGAAACTCTTCTGTGGGGATCGAAGGAATTTTGGCTGCGATTGTAACTGATTTTCTTTAGCTCTAAAAGTGTTTGAAAGAGGGAGGCTTGTTCTGTGCACTATTTCCTCTTCAAATAAATACGTTTTTTCAAAATGGCATTTTAAGATTAAATAAAAACTGGCAGCGGATAGCGCAGTTGTTAATAACCGAGGAGAGAGTTGTGCGTTGAAGGACGGCCTGCACTTAGCGCTTTGTTCCCACTGGGATCTCTGGTCACGTACAGTGAGTTGTCCCGTGCATAGCACAGCCAAGGGCTCGTTCAGAAGACAGCTGAGAATAAACTGAAGCACGCAGCATTTAGGTGGCACCTTATCCATCTTGCTGCAGGCGTTTGGAGACAATGTACAATTTCAATTTAGAAATACAATAATATTTAGCTGACGTAATAAGGATATTGGGCTTCTCTAATCAGTTTTGGACCAGGTCCTCTAGAAGAGCGAGAGAAGGGTGGTGGAGAGTGTTCCTCCGTGGAGAGCAGTGTAGGCACAGCTGAAAAGCTGACTGGTATCAGCTGAGGACAATTTGTGTTTCCCCTAGGCTTAAATGTGCACTGAAGTAAACAGAGCTAAAATAAAACATACAAACTGCGGAATAACTTCGGCTAGAAAGGATTGCTGGAGGTCACCAGGTCTACCCCTCCTGCCCCAAAGCAGGGCCACCCCTAAAACTGGGCCTGGCTGTTTGGCAACTTTAGACTTCCATATGGAAAGTTCACACATCTTGTTAAGCCTCAGCTTGGACAGATTTCAGGTTTCTTACCTGTGTTTATACAGTCAGCATGTTGTAGTCACCGTTTTATTTTGCTTCTTTTTGTCTTTTTTTGGTTGTTTTTTTTTTTTTTGAAATCAAGTGTTGTGCTGGCAAGTGCCTGGTTCACATGCATAGCCAGGTGTCTTCTCACGTGCACACTCTGCAGATTTGCTTTTCCTTCATGAGAATTGGACTGGCTGTACTTGAATTGTGAGTTAAAGAACAGAACAATTCCCCTCCAGAGCTACCGCTTGAACAATCGGCCCCATTGATGAGTATCCTTAAATGTCACCTCATTTTTAAGTCTATTTAACTACCTTGTACGTTCATGCCTTAAGGGGGGAACAGTTTGAACAAAGTCAAAGCACAAAGGATTTGCAGGTTGAAACTTTTGTGTTTGGTTTTTTTTTTTTAATTGAGCATCCGCTCAGAACTGGATCCATTTGCTTGCAATGGGTTATTTTGTTTTCAGCTCAGCATGTGAACTCGTCATGCTCGAGTTTCAAGCTTAATTTCTTTCTTTTTGCACCTGTTTTTATTTTAACACTGAGTATACGGAATCTATACTTTTGCTTTGTGGTTCCTTTATCCCCAGCTGGAAGTCTGGTGTGATGTTATCATGCAATACCTTCCTGAAATGCCCATTTGGAACTCTGCAGCCTGTGGAAATGCAAACTACTTGGTGCTTCATTTATCTTTGTGAACTCATAATTTTGTGCATTAAAATGCTGACCCATATCTTTTAAGGCTGAAGGCTGCACTGCACTGAAAAACCTTGTTTCTGTCCAAAGCAGTCTATGCAGCCTGCCCATGGTGAGAGCTACCAGCCAGGGCAGGGAGGAGAAGAACTGGATGTGAACTTTGAGAGAGGAACCTCTGCTGGGGTGTGAAAACAGTTGAAGTGATAATGGAAGATGGGGGAGACTGGAAATGGAGTGTGGGAAGCAGTGCTAACATGGCATGGGTGCTCGTGAGGACTTGAAAGTCTTGGATTTTTCTTCAAGGATTGTATTTGACAAAGGAGAGATTAACTGAGTGATTTTAAGGAAAAGGTTTGAAGTGAAGTGACATGTGTCTTCCATTGGCTATGCAAATCAGAATTACATAATCTGCACAAATAATAAAAACAATCTTTTCCAGATTTGCAGCCTTAAGCGTATGCTCAGTGTTGTGGCAGAGGGCTGGCTAATGCAGCTGCCATGTAAAACTGGGGCATCCAACTGGTTTTGATCTTTGGGGGAACTGGGGCAGAAGGTCACTTCAGTCTGTTCATATTGTCTCATGCTTTATGTGTTTCAGACAGATAAATGATGGGCAGTCAGATCAAGTGAACATGTTTCACTTATTGGTATAGTAACTGCAAGTCGTTCCCCTTCTCCATGGGAAACTGAATTTGTTGGATATTGCTCCTGTTGTCTGTAGGGGTGAATGAACTGCAGGTGTATTTACCGTATCCTGTGCCAGTTTAGCAATGATAATGATATGTATCCTCTATATACAAGGGTTTTGCTCTCAGGTGCTAAAGTAAAGTCTCTGTGAAGTTGAGCAGGAATCGGCTATTTATCTCATAAACCTCAGTGGATGTGAACCATTTGTATCTGTGTGTTTATTGATGGAAGGATGTGTTCGGTGGTGAAGCTGGTCACGCTGGAACTATCAGCACAGTGGCTAGGTTGGCAGGGGAAAAGAATGAGGGAGTTTAGACTTGTGAAGACAAGCCATATTAGGTTGCTAGCCCTGTTTTGTTGTCTTAGCGAAGCATATGTGATATGTATGTGCCTGGAGTTATCAGTATGTGTGTGCATGCCTATAAAAGACCCTGTGTGGGGTATGTGTTTATCAGACTTCAGTGCAATGGCACGATTTCCCCATGTTAAGTCGCTATTCTGAAATACTCTGGGGATTTCTATGTGTCTCTTCCCAGAGCTGAGCTCAACATATTTTCTAGCTGGTTGGCTGGCTATAATGCGTGGTAGTCTGGCTAAGAGGCATGCTAAGGATGACTTGCATATCTGAAAATTAGGATGGGCCCCAAGTCATGTGAAAGGAGTGCACGAACAGAAAGCAGTAGTCTGAGGGTAGAGTTTTATTTAATGCAGTTCTTGGATATGTAAACTTAACGATTTTTTTTTGTTCTTTTTCCCAGGGCGACTCTGTTATTACAGTGCAGCTGACTGAGGAAGATAAGGTTGAAGATGATGTAGTTTTCTACTTGATCTTCACTGGGTCAACTGTCCAGCACTGCACAAGCACTAGAAAGATTAATCCCGGGAGTCTGGAGACAATTTCTCCTGGTAAATAGTTGCTTTTCTTTGCATACCAGTGTATCAGTCTATGAAATCTGCTTAATTCAAGTTGGATTTAAATGTAATTCTGTTTTGGTCAACTTTTTTCTTATTTGCACATTCATTGAGGATAGAATATATGGTTTGGATGACCACTTTAGCCTTTTAAAAATCTCTTGCTTGACTTTGCTAGAATGGTATGACTTCTAGTTTGTAAATATTTAAAGGTTAATGAAATTCTATTGTGGAAAATACAGAGTTATATTTACGCATAGTAAAAAGTTTTTAAATGTGAGCGGGATACCGGAGGATACATTTGCAAGGTTAAAGATGCTAGTGTCCAAATGGTGTATGGCCTGGTAAGTTCCGGTTATTCTTAGGATCTGCTTAATTAGTGTGATGAGGTTCATTGCTGTAGTCCTTGTGAAACACAGCCCTTCTCCCTGAAATCTTGCTGTGCTGTTCAGAACAAACACAGTGTTTTCTGAAACCCTTGCAGAAGCGAGGAAACACGTGGTGCTCAGTGCCATCCCTCCAGCAGAGAGTTCAGACAGAATGGCTTTTCACGTTTAAAGCCCACCTCTCTCGTTTAGCCTTTGTGCAGTTAAAACAAATCAGCATGGAGTTTTCCTTTGGTGACTTCAGGCCCGTGGGAATGGGCATGTTCCAGGCTGCGGTCCCTGCAATTAACCTTCCCTTCTGACTTCTTGCTATGCAGCACATTGGTGCTAGTGTGAGAAAAACATCTGACATTTTCTCTATATACAGTGTAGCTTACAGAACTGAGTGTATTGTTTTATTAGTATTTGTCTGTCTAGTAATTTGTTATAAGAGATGTGCATGAAGTATGATTTGGACTAAGGACTTAGCTAATGAAATACGCCGTCCCCTCCTGGTGATTAGTGGCTGAGAGTTGGCCACCTCATTTGCTCATTTCCGCTCCTTTCTGTGCTGTTGGAGCTGTTTTCTGCTCGGGAAGAGAAGCCTTTTTACAGTGGCTGATTCCTGTGCAATCAATTAGCTCAGCGTCTGCTTTCTCACAGAAGGGGAGAGGCGGTGACTCGCAGCCCGTGTGTGCATGGGGCGTGCAGGGGCTGTGACAGCGTGGTGTGACCTCATCTCCCTCCGGGGACCCAGCGGCCAAATTGCCAAGAAAGGATCTGAAAGGATGCTGTGTTTGCCTTCAGGAACCAGAGTACTTCATGGGATTTCCGGGCAGCAGTAATGCTTTCCTACAGTATTTGCCCGGGCATCCTCAGTGCCATGGCTTGGCTGGTGGCCACGGCTTGTCCTCAGCTCCATGGCTCTGCTTCCCCTGTCCTGCCGGCCCCAAGCCTAACTGAGTCACTGGGGAGGGCTCCCTGGGATCTTCTTGCCACCATTAGTTGTAACAAGTGGGAAATCTGACTCTGCTTCTGATTCAGAGGGAAAGGAGGTAATTGTTTTCGATTTTTCCTTTATTTTTAATGGGATTTTATATTTTTTGGTTTAGTAGCGCGGTGATTTTGTTTCTTGGATATTCTATAGGGATGATTGTTGTCCCAAGGTGCAGCTTAGATCAGACTGACATTGAACAGGGGCCTTAGGGAGTGTCAGGCCCATGTATATCAGAAGAATGGCTGCAGTATGAGAGTGACATCTTAAATGCAAAGCAGCCGTTTGTGTAGTACCCCCTCCTGTGTTTGTACCTCATTTTGAAGAAACTATTTGAGGGGAAAAAAAGACTTCAGTGAGGAAGACGCTGGGGAGAAGCAAACTGAGAGGAGTAAATCATGCTATCTTGCTGACACAGACATGCTTGTCCAGTGTTACTGCAGCACTGATTTTAATACAAGCATGACTTATTTCAGCTCAGCTCTTCCTCCTCCTCCTCCTCCTTCCTGATCCCCGCAGTGAATCTGTAATCGTGTGTTTACATCGTATATTCGACCAGTTGCCTGGGAGATGCTGTGGTGACTCACGGCTGGTGTTATTTGACCTCAGAGCAGGATTAGCCATGAACAAGAGGCGGTGTGTGGGAGACCAGCCCTGTTTAAACACCCCAGCCCGGGCAGGCAGGGAATGCTGTGCCAGCAAGCTCTGCAGACAGCTTGCAGCCAGAACCTTGACCTTCTTCCATCTGGGAGCATCTTTCCTTTACCTTGGCACACTGTTGCACATCCTTGGGAGCGCGGCAGCTGCTGGAGGCTTTGGTGGATGCAGGGGGGGCTAATTTGTTATAAATACTCCAAACCCTCTGCCAGCCTTGCCCTCCACCTCCTCTGTTTCCCTTTGGGGACCCTTGCTCTTCCTTCATCCTCTTCTTGTGTCCTCACGGCTTCATGCAGCTCACAAGTCTTCATCTGTGGTTGCAGGGGGAGCTGTAATTCTGTTAAAGCTAATTTTAAAACAAAAGACTGTTTTTTTTCTTTGTCAGTAGTTTTGATGATGTATAGGGGTGTAAGAAACAGAAAGGGAAATAAATTAATTACATTTGCAGCCAAAGTTGAGTGTCTTAGCAAAACTTTCAAATGAAATCACATTTAAAAAAAAATAACAACGTAAGGTCGTTTCAGACGAGAAATTAAAGAAAATGGAATGGAAATGTAAATTGTTGGAATACCTTCTAGATTCTCATGTGTGAAAATTCTGTGTATCCCGAAACACTTTATCTAAATAAGTGTGCAACTGCAGCTAAGTGACTGCTGTATTTTATATAATTACCAGAACAGTCTGCTTCTTCCTTATCTCACCTTTATCATTAGCTTTGAACATCACTGTTAGCTATATCTGTTCAATGTTTAAGTGGAAGCTTTTTATTTCATAATAAAAGAAAGGGCATCTGATTGTAAATTTGTGGGAGCAGCTTTTTCTTAGAGAAAATTTTCAGCTGCAACATGAGATTTTGTGTTCTGTTTTGTAATTGGCTTGTACTCTCTATCAGCGTGTAACTCCCCGGCTGCTGGTGTGCCCCTGGCACTGTTGCTCACGGGATGGTGCTGTGGAACTTCCCACACTGAGTGCCCTAATAATTAATAAATTATACAAATTTATAAGGTAGGAGAATGGGCTTTCAGGTTCCCATGGCTTATGTCATGGATCTGTGTAGTGGCTATGCCTTCTCTATCCAGCATTCAGTAGAGCATAACTAGAATGTTGCATGCAGATTTGGTTGCCTTTAGGCAATTTTAACTTAGGTGTAAAGGTGCTTTTTTTTTTTTTTTCCTCCACAGTGGTGTAAAATACATTAGTTCCCTCTACAGATCCATCTCTCTAACATTTTAGATTAGAAACTTCTCTTCTATGAGGAGTGGACATTTGAAGCTGTAGGCGTATTTGATTTAAAGATGCAAGAGGATATGAATGGGAGGGAAAAAAAAACAGCCCGTGTTGAAGCAGTGCCACTTTGTCCACCATGCCAAACAGCATCTGGCTGCCAGTCCTGCTGTACCTTCTCTTATGCAACTTAGCTAGCCAGAAACCTCACTTGCTGGAGTCACAGCCTGGTGCCCCGTGCCTACTCAGAGAAAGGGGCTTACAGCCTGATTTGAATGTCAGCCAGTGCAGGCAACCTTGAACCTTGTCTGTGCAGATTTCAAGTGAAATGAGGAGGCCCTGGGGGGGAAATACTGATGCCCATTCTGTTTTTAATTTAGAGAAAGGTTCAGAGAGGGAGAATCTGTTGTTTCTGAATGACGTAAGAGTAACCACTACGTTGTCAATGCAAATGATGGGTCCTGGATGAGCTGTAGGGAAGGTCTGTCATTTTACAGGAGTGTAAGCTTGCTTGCAGTCTGACAGCTGCATGTACTATAGAACTTGAAGTGAAAGCATCTTGAATTCTGGTAGCTAGGTGCATGTGTACAAGGGAGTCTTTTGGACAGGAAAAGACTATGAACGTGATACAAAGGAAAGGAAAAAAATGCTCAGAGTACATACAGTAAAACTGTGAGTCATACTATAGGAAAAAGGGAGGCAGCAATGAGACCCAAGAGGTTCCAGGGATATAGGATGTATCCTGGTTTGCTGCCTTGTTTACATGATCAAAAGCATTTACCAGCCCATAGTAGGAAAGTTGGAAGCAGCCTAGGATTGTTAATCCTTTGCTAGGCCACAGTGCTAGAAGTCTTCTGTTGGTTTAGGGAAAAAACTGCGGATCCAATGATCTTTTCAGCTTCAGTGCCTTGAGAAGGATACCTGAATGTGGAGGTAAATGTCGATTCAGAAATCACGCAGAGGATGGAGGAATACCTGTGGTTTTGTACCTGCTCTGAAGGATGGGACGGGTAATTATCCTGCCGCCACATTTGGCTATATTACGAATTTAGGGGAAGTAATTTCCCCTTATAAGAAACGGATTCTCAACTGATCTGATCTGTCATAACTGAAGTGTCAGAATAAACTCCTGAGTTTCAAGAATTAGGTAGTGATTCTTTCATATGCTTCCAATACCTCTTTTGCTAGCCTAAGGACAGATCGGGTTGCATCATCCCGCTAAGCTTCTGTTTGCCTTGATGCAAAGTAACCAAAAAATTATTTTGCTATTACTTTACTGTGATGATTAAGATGTTTCAATTTCCAAATGATCTAATCTATATTTTCTATAATAAAGAAATTTTCCTCTCTACCAGAGGTACTTCATAGTTCTGCAGACCAATTTGAAACGTTCCATTGTCAGACACTTCCAGTGTTAATGTCCTTCTGCGTGGCAGGCAGAGATCATAGAATCATTGAAGTTAGAAAGAGAACTTCGATCATTCAGTCCAACCATCAGCCCATGCTTGTGGCCTCCACTACCCTTTTCTTGAACACCTCCAGGGTTGATGACTCCACCACCTTCCTGAGTAGCCTGTTCCAGTGCATTGCTGCTCTTTCTGAGAATAATTTTTTTGTAATAATCAAGCTGAAAATCGAGTGTCATTGTGTGTTTCTCTGGTTTGGTTATCATCAGTTGCTAAAGCATAGCCACTGGATTTGCAGAACTAAGAAAATACCAATGGTCTAAGGGGGGAAGGATGTAGAAAGTGATACCACCTCTGCTGCTGTGGCTAAGCAGTTTTTTACTGTTGAAATTACATAGTTTGAAGCTAGCTTCTGTCTGTTTATGTTAAGAGAAACTCGTCCTGCTTAATATCAGTCATAAACTGAGCTTTTCAAGAAGTCCTTGTTAGTGTAGCAACTGAGCCTGTCGTAATCTTTAATATACTTCCCAACATCTCTGCAGGGTAGGGAGGGTAGAACGGAGGCATTGACTGGCTAACCGGATGGCACATGGTGGTACAGAAAGTTTGTCAAAACAGGGAAGTGAAACTTGAATGCAAGGCAGCAGCCTCTTCTCCTGCCTCTGCTTCTGAAGCAGTTTTTCCCCCACTGAAAACAAAAATAAATCAAGCCTGAAATCGTGATCTGGGAAACAAAACAATAAAAAAGGAACGACCTCATCCCTGTTCATGTGAGTCAAAAGCCCCAACTGCTTTTGTGTAGCAGAGCTCGAGATCAGCAAGCTGTTGGGCAGATTTTGGGAGAACTTTGCCAGCTGTGTCTGGAGGAGCTCACAGAAGAAAGCTCACAGTGCTGTGTGTTGTGTACTGTGTGCACCATGCGAGCTGTAATGGCTGCACCGTTGGACACCAGTGTGGCTTTGTGCTTAAAGAGCAGGTATCTGGGAAGTGCAGAAGAGCAACAGAGAAAGGACAACAGAAATGGTGAAAAGTCTAGAGGGTAAGATGTGTGAGGAGCAGCTGAAGTCCCTTGGTTTGTTCAGCCTGGAGCACAGCAGGCTGAGGGAAGGCCTCATGGCGGCCTGCAGCTCCTCATGGCGGCCTATGGCTTCATCACAGAGCTGGTCTCCTCTCTCTGGTGACAGTGACAGGACTTAAGGGAATGGCATGGAGCTGTGTCAGAGGATGGTCAGGTTGGATATCGGGAAAAGGGTCTTCACTACAGGGCATGGCCCTCAGCTGCTGCAGCTCAAGGTGGATTTGTTCTGAATTCCTGTAGTCCTTTGCTTTGTTTTATTCCCCCTTCCTTTTTGCTAGATGAGAGGATAAACTAAAATTAATTTCAGCTAGCTTGGAAATATCTTCATTTCAAACTTCTATTTTACTGTGAAATCCTTTACATATGTTCTTGCTTTATTCTCTTCTACCACAAACCGTGTTTTCCCCTAGGAAACAACTTTTCATAGAAAAAGCTATATTTCATGAATTGAAATCTTCGTACTGGAAGACCAAAAGGGTAAACACGTTGCATAACAAGTGTTCACTTGGCAATGCTAGTTGTGGATTTTAAAATACTCTTAATTACGAAACAAAACCCCCCTAGAATAGAATAAAACAGCCTAGCCAAGAAGACTTTTTGCAGTCCATCCTCTTTGGTGTACTTAATTGCTCTAGGCAGTGCAATTAAAAGGAAGTGATGCTACTTTAGATGACATCAGTGACAGGAAAAAGTGACTGAATTTGTATTGAAGTTATTTATGAGGTAATGTGTGGGGTCTTATGCTTCTACAGATTTATGTGACCTCTGCTGGGTAAAGGACCTGAAACAATCTTTCTACACTCTCTATGTGAATAGTGCAGGATTTGAAATGAAAAACGAAGGCTCCTGTCCATCACTTTCACTGGTCTATGTATTTCATAAGGTCTCTTATGTTGCAAGAGTAAATACAGCAACTGTACATCAGACATGTCAAGCATGGGCTCTAGTTTTCAGAACCAGAATTTGGGATTTCTGAAGGAGAAAGCTTTTTTCAAGTGGCCATAGGAGTCCTTTGACTTCTCTGTTTATAAGCCACCAGATGGCAACATCTGTTGGATGCAGACTGAAAATACTCTGGGAGATTCACAACATTCACTATCTGGCTTTCTGTCCTGTTTAGACCTCCATACAAGATCTCTTTAAACAGCCCGACCATGGTAACTCAGAGGACGCAATTAGCACAGGAGTCCTTAGTCACCAACCAGGCAAACCTAAACATGTGCTTCCAGCAGTGCTTTAAATAGCTGCCCAGGCTGGGGGACCATTGTCTGATATCTCAAATGTGAATTCTGAAAATAGGAGGTTTGGACAGGATTTCCACTTTCAGGGGAGTAGGAAATGAAATCATGTTTTAGTAAAAGCTCTGCTTGGGAGCAACTATGTTTTGTCTCCATGTGTGCTTTGTTTGATGATAAAAAGTCTGTTCAGAGTCCCACTGCCACCCTTTTAAACACACCCCAGGTCAGTGAAACGGATGCCACTTAGATGGCCGAGTCTAAGACTATACATTAACTTTTCTACAAAGTCCTTGCAGCTGAGCATCTGCACCTTTTGCATTGTTATTTTGCAAATGTTATTGTGTAGAGGAGGCAGCGCTATCATACCAGTGCATCTCATCTCATCAGGGTTGAGTACAGAGAGGCCAGAGCTTCATGTTCCTTGTTTTTTTGTGTTGTGTATTGCCCAAAGCAAGTTCCAGTAAGTGGCCTGGTAAAGAATTCTGTAATTGAAGACTTGTTGTCTTGCTTTAAACAATTTTTAAAGTATGGGTTTGTGAAACTGAGGAATTCACTTTATCGTGGCAGAAGCAACTGCTGCACTCATTTCTGCGCAGACTGGGAAGCTTTATAATTTTAATTATAATTTATAATAGCATTTTTCCTGCAGTATGTTGGCAGATCTCAGAACAGCTCCTGAGTATTGAGTTGCTTCTAAATCTGAAGTAATTGAGGACCAGGAGAAATGGGGTAAAATTCAATACAAGAAGAATTAAGGGGTGGATTATTTGACTTTTATAACAGTTAGGCTAGCATATAAATGATGAAATTTCATACTGTAGCAAAAAAAAACGTACAAAGAAGAGAACAGTATGGATGCCAGCACACAGCCTGAGACGTTAGCAAGCAGCAACGGTAGAAACGCTGTTATGTTTGTTGGAAAAGTTAGAATTCAAGTTGGAATATTGCTGGATGGTAATAGTGTGGCAGTGTTCAGTATGTTACCATTTGCTTTGGATTGCTTGTTTGGCCAGATGTCCAGATTTCTGGAGGAGAGTGAAGCCAATCTGCAGTGTTGTGCAGCATCGCAAACCCATTCGAGCTCTAAAATGCCTAGATTTCTCATGCCCTTCGTGAGTGCACACGTGTGTAATTTATTCAGTCCCCCATGTTTTGAACCTTCTGAAATACAAACGTTACAGGTAGGCTATAAGTAAGTTGATGGTTCATCCTGATGCACCCAGGTTTTTCAGCTTTTTAGTGAGTCTGAAGAGCTTTGTTCCGCTTCTGGAAGGAGCACAGCAGTTAATGGCCATATGTTGTGGTGCTCGTGATGCTGAACACACTGTTCGTAGGCTGGGTGATGGATGCTGCACACCAGCACCATACGTGGGTCCATCCTTCACCCTTCTAAGGGAAAACCCCTCTGTCTGCCCACTGGAGCAGAAGGGAGACCATTCAGGGCAATAGCATCTGTTCCAACCTTGCCCTGAGTTCTTTGTGATCTTGGGCAAGTTCCTTAACTTCGTGAAAACAGCTTTGGGCTTACTCTGCGGATGATAACCATTTATCTCCCAAGAGTGCCAGAAAGCTGAGCTCACTTTTCCTAACACTGCGTAATGTGCTCTGGGAAAAGGGCTGCTGAAGTTCAACTGTTAGTCCAGGGTAGGAAGCAGGTCTTTGATGTGGAGAGCAGCCTTGCCACACTGACTGTTCTTGCAGAAGGTCCTGTGTGTGCTCGGGTGTTCGAGCTCTTTGCTGGTGACGTCCCTGTGGCTCTTTCAAAGCAGGGGGCAGAGACCTCTTGAGCAATCTTTTACTATTTGCCACGCTTGTTACTTAATTGCTCCTCCCGTGTTTGAACTCTTTGCCAAAGTCAGAACCTGTCCCAGACTCTTAACCCCCAGTCTGACATCTTGTCAGATGTAGGGAAGGAGAACATCAAAGCGTTGTGAGGGGTTGCCCTTTGGAATAGCATTCCCAAGGGTTTAGCAGGATGCTTGTTTGATCCTGTCAGATGCACATGGATTGTCAACTCGGGCACCTCTCTTTCAAGGCTGCCTTAGATGCTAGTGGGGCGTTCAGGAGAACCACCTCTGGCTGCGGATCAGGACATGGTCTGGTTGTCACCTCTGCTTGCGTTGTGTCCGTGCTTCTGTGCCTTTACTTAAATGCACTGCAAGGCTGGAGTTCCACACGTGCTCTGTGCAAGTGGTTCACAGCTCATCCAGTCTGATGTGCTGGTTGAAGGCGACCGTGTTTCTCTACTGAAGTTTCTGTTGTTGTCATAATGGAGAAGCTTTGGCTGTGAAGGTGTTTGTCTTCCTCACGAAGAAGTGACTGTCCTGCAGTGTTTCTCTGACTGCGAGCAGGCTGTGCTTGCCTTCAGCTTCACTCCTGGAAGTCAGCTGGCTTTCTGGCAGAGCAGCTGTTTTCTAGGTTGTTTTGCAGATGGGATTCTTGTGGGAATACAGAGAAAATAGCTTAAAAAAAAGTAAAAATCAAAGGTTTAGCTCTTCTCTTGTGATTAAGCAATCTTTCAATCTTTTATTAACTTTGCAGTTCAGCAAACTTCCACTGCTTTGCATGAGGAAGAGCCAAGTTCACAGCTCTCGAGTCAGCTTTCGCAGGATGGCTCTTCAGGCTGTGTGCAGCTCAGGGCTTTGGTAGAGGTTTTAAACAATGTTAGTATGTCTTCTTAGCTCCTTGTTTTGATATCTTTAGAAGGAGCAAAGCAAGAAGTTATATGGGGAGGGTTGTAAAGGTCCACACTGAAGAGAAGTTCCCCCAAAACTGTGCCTTTTCCTTTGGATATTTGAGGCTGCCTCAGTGAGGATGGATGGAATTTGTGATGGGCTTCCTCAGGGCTACTGCCTAGCCCATCAGATGGTGATGAATTAAACTTTGAATGCGTGTGTAATTTTTCCAAGTCCTTGCTGCTTTAAAAAGAGCATCCTGCGTTTTCCTCCAAGTTAGACTTATCCATAGCTTCCAAAGAGCCCCCAAAGTGTGTCTTCCCACTCTTATTCTTTGTTGTAATGTCAGCGTTAGTATGTCTGTTCTTTCAGCTTCCACATCATTTTCCTTTGATATGCTTCCAGCTGCACTTGTTCCCCTTAGGAAGTCGCACAGCCTCATCTCTGATAATTTTGGTGCTACCCACAGTGTCCTAATAGCAATTTTGACCTCTCAATTAACTTCAGGATTGCCTCTTTCAGCAGACAAACCTGTACAGCTGCCAAAAGCCTCAGAACAGTTCTGGAAGGTTGGCTGAATGGCTGCAGAGATTAGGGACGTATTTTCCTTTTGTGAGTGAAATCAACAGCAAAGAGCCTCGACACAAGAAGGAAACTTTCCCACTGACCACAAATAGGGGCTTAAATAGAATTTTCGAGCCTTTAAAAATAAATTGTCATTTTGTATTTAATTAAGTAGGGTTTCATGAATGTGGTTGGATGCTGAGGTCATGTGCAAAAAAGAAGCTTTTCCAGTAATTAGTGCAGGGTCCATGCTGTTCTGGCAAAAACAGCACTGACGTCAGGCTGACACTGGAACAAGGAGCTGTGCCGCACGGTGAACTTGAAACACGAACCTTATTATTGGAGGGGCATGTCTGACAACTGCCAGCGCTGGCTGCTTTGGGCCCTAATTAAATAAACGTATCAGAGTTCTACCATTTTTATTTGGTAAATATGGAAAGTAGCCATTTCGGGTTTTTATTTAGCAGAAGCTTAGTTTTAGTTCTGTGTTTCAGGCTGTGCTCTCCCAGTTCTTGCTGCTGTGTAGGTCTGTGTGTTAGGTGATGTTGCGGTGGTTGCTGTACAAGCCAAGTGCAGTGCCAGCTTTTGGTGCAGGAGCTTTTCCAGCTCTCAAGTTCTACTTTCTGATGAGTTCCTGAGTCCTGTGGAGCTGGAAAGGAAGAGTTTGTCTGACCCTATAATCTGGCTGATTGGATCATAACTTCATTGGTGCATTAGCAAAATCATTACTGGAGTTACCAAGTTGAATTTACTTGTAGCTGATCCAAAACAGGCTGGTCAGAGCCGAGCTGCTTAGATACTTCTGGCTTTATATTATGCCAAACGGAAGGTTTACACATCTCTTAAAATCTACACAAAATACTTGTATCTCTTCAAATGCTTTGAGGTCCCAAGAAAGCTTTTAGTTTAGAGTTGTGACTTTTGATAACTTGTATTTGATTTAATGTAAGGACTGTGTGTATCAAAGGTGCTGCTCAATTGTGGCTTTCTTCAGCGCTCAACCATTCTCTCCTACCATTTCCCTTGGTTTTCTTTGCAGGCCATGACTGCTGTGAGACGGTAAAGGTGGCACTTTGTGCCTCTAAGGAAGGTCGCCCTGTTCTTGTGGTGGCAGAAGAGAGCTTCAAGTTCATCCAGGATGAAGCCTACGATGCAGCCCAGTTTCTGGCCACCTACGCAGGGAACCAGCAGGCATTAAACTTCACCCGCTTCTTGGACCAGTCGAGACCACCTGCTGCAGATGTGGACATTTTGGATGAGAAAGTGGCTTTGGCATTTCGCCACCTGAAACTGCCTGCAGAATGGAACGTGCTGGGAACAGATCAGTCCCTCAACGGTGAGAAGCATGGGGGGGTGTGTGAGGTGTGGGTGGGAGGAGGGGTTAAAAAGCCTTCTGCTCTGGGAGCCATCCACTTGTCTTTCAAAATATTCATTGGTCTTTGTGCACAGAAATGGGGCAGGCTGTATACTAACACATGTCCTACTGTGTC
The DNA here is from genome assembly GCA_016647715.1 of Pavo muticus. Classification (NCBI taxonomy): domain Eukaryota; kingdom Metazoa; phylum Chordata; class Aves; order Galliformes; family Phasianidae; genus Pavo; species Pavo muticus. The sequence continues at coordinate 3,847,988 of JACDJE010000002.1, read as the reverse complement.
TGTGTCCTATGCTTTGCACTTCAGCCACCTTGAAATACAGGTCACCCATGTTTTCTTTATCTTCTGTTATAAAATAGGACACAATGTGATAAGTGGTCAGTGTTGCAACACGTGCAGATAGGGGTTTTTTGTCTGTGCAGTGTTATGCATGCATCAGCGTCATGCTTCTCCAATTTCCTGAAAGAGATGGGTCTGTGGAGGAAGCCTGATGCTTTGGCCTTGTGCCACAGCCTTGGTATGTTTGATAAACACTGGTTTTATAGTACAGGTGCAAAGGAACTGTAATGTGTGTAAAATGCCTTTGATTTCTCTTGGAGAAGCTGGCAGGCTGCCTACAGGCAGCACATTTGATGCCAGAGCACCCTGAGGATTGGTCCAGCATCCCTGCCTGTACAGCTGTCTGGTGAGCACAGACCTTCCACAAAATGAGCCCAGATAATTCTGCAAATAAAACAGAGTAAAAGTGGGAAAGCCTGGCTAACGTGAGCCCTTAAACATAGCAGAGAGTGCTACTGAGAGCTTATAAATAGAGGTCAGCACTGGCCCAAAGCCTCTAGTAAAAGCAGCAGAGCCAACGTGTTCAAGATGCTGTGACAGGGCTGTAGCCTTGGAGTTCTGCTTTTATTTTTGGTCACAGGGAAGTTTTGAGGAAGCATACTGCTGCACTGCAGGGCTAATTCCAGTGTTGCTGTAAATTTCTAAGGTATTTTGGCATATAGTTTCACATGAGGAATGTGGCTGTGAGGCATTTGCTATCTATTATGGGATACACCAGCCTAAACACTGCAACAGGAATGAGTTGTTCAGCACAGTGGCTGCAGTTCTGCTTGCCCTGATGGGGTTTTCTGCAGGATTTTTTCCTGCTTTAATTGCCACTGCCTCACTGACTGCTTTTGTAAACATGAATGCACGGGCAGGCAGTCAAAGCAGCATTAGCAGACATTCAGAGATGTGATCGTATTTAGTGGTTTCTGGATAGAGATTCAGATGCTGTTGTGTGTTTACTGGGAGATAAACACTTGGTATTTTTTCCCTCTCCATGGAAGACGCCGATGTTTCTTTTTGCATTTTAGAAAGCTGTGATAATGCAGGAATTTCTGCTTTATTTAAGTGGTAAAAATGTAGCAAAAGATTGGCAAAGTGCTCTTAATTAATGAAAACTTCAATTGAAGCACTGAATTGTTACTAATTTTGCAGGAAGGCTCAGATCCAGTTTCTTTTTTTTTGTCTTCGGTTCCTCTTTGGAAAAATCAGAAGTTAGGGAAATCAGCCATAGGATTTGCTCAGCATACACTTATGTGCCTGAAAATCACCGTGGTATAGGCTGTGGCATACAGCAGCAGTAAATGCAACCTTCATCCGAGAGTGTTGGTCTAATAAAATGTTCCCTTGCAGTAAGTTTTTTACATGTAACTGAATAAGGGCAATCTGTTGATGTCTTGGTCTGTTTTTCATCTCCTGGTCGGCTTTTGGTCTGGAGGCAGATCTATCTGGTAGCTCTTTTTCAGTAAGCTGATTATACTTAGGGACTTTTGGGGAATTTTTGTGATTGTGACAGGAAAGATTTGTATATATAAGCATCATTCTGATCACGTAACCCTGTTTTGGGAGAACAAGGTTGGAGAGATGTCTCTGATTTGTGATGGAGAGCTGCATTAGGAAAACAGCACCTCTGTGGTGGTGGTGCTTGTGTGTTGGGAAAGTGGAAAAATCACTGCACAGATGGAAACTGGGGGAGCATGAGAACAATTATGCATATGTTCTGGTCAGTGCCCCTCCAGTGGGACCGCCCATCCTTCATTGCATCACTACCTATGAACAGTTATCTCAATTCATATTTCCCATTTTGCTAAATGTCACTGCCAGATACTTCAAATAACCTTCTTGAAGGAGAAAATACTATAGAAATGAGAACAAAAGAAAATGTCAGATCCTTTCTTGAAAGACTTTCACGCTGCCTCTAAGCTGGCATTTCTCTATGGGCTCTTGTGGGTTGGAAACAAAACGCTGCTGTTTAGCAAAACCTCTGAAAGTCAGAGCGAGCGGAGAGCCTCAGCCAGCAATCTGGGCACAGAAGTGCTGTTATAAGGTGGGCATTGCTGTTAAGCATGTTTGAAAGGAGATATTTCTAAGGGCTGGAGTCTAGAGATAGGTGTGAAGTGGCTGCTGTTCTGCAGGAAGAGCTTGGATGGTGGCTGCAGGGTTGAGTACAGCTTGGTGCAGGCTTGTGAGGAGGGGCTGGCTCTGCACAGGCCTCTCCTTTCCTTTGCCCACTCCCAACTCTTCCAGCAGAAGACAGGGATTTCATTGCTGTCATGCTCCAAAGGACAGGGAAGATGCTGCCATAACACTCAGTAAGTAAAAGTGCAGCATTGTTGTGGTCCAAAGCTATGTAAGAACTATGTGCTTGTTATGTTTTGGTTGCCAAACCAAGGTCTTCATTCTTCAAGAGTTTGCCATTGCTCTAGATTAAAGGCATGGTGCATTCATATATCCAAATTGCTAAGAATGCATTGCTTCAGCTGCGGGTTAGAAATACCTCTAACATTATTTAAAACTGCCAGAGGACATTTGTAAGCATTCCAGTGAAACACCGTTCCTTTTTTCCCCCCGTAACCTACTGAAGTTAGCTGTTGCCATTCAGCAAGAGAAGTTCCTTCAGGTTCAGTAATCCTAGTATTTCACACTCATCTTTCTTTACATTTATGTCTTTTTATCTCTTTAGACATCATTTTCACTTGAACAAATTGGAAATAAACTCAGCATGTATTCCTGTATTGTTCATCCATGTATTTCCAAGCTCAGTATGTTTGTGTGCAGTATTCTCATTTGCTGGTCTGGAAAACAAAAACTTCTCAGTGCTTAAAAAGAAACTGTCCCATAATTAAATGCATTGAGCAGTACTGATTAATCCATATGGTAATATTATTGCAGCTATTTGGTTAACGTTGCTCAAAACCAGTATTTATTAATTGATATTACTCTGGTACCACAAAAAAAGTCTGAAATAATCTGTGATCACAGGCTCGAGTTCTTTACCTAAAATCTATTGAAAAAAGTGGATTCGTTTGGATCTCATCAAGCTCTGAATGAACCCGTTGTGCCACATTTAGCACCAGACTCTCTTTTTGTACTACTTGGGCTTTGATGACAAGCTTTGTGTTGAGCAGCCAGCGGCGTGGAGCGCGGTACCCAGCCTGGTCCTGCCAGCATCTGTAATGCTTGTGTGATGGAGGGCAGAGGCTGTACATGGGGAGTCCCTGGCTAGAAAAGCAAGCTCAGAAAACAGAATCTTCTTCTCTGAAACTGTTGATCAGTGGTCTCGCCTTAGAGTTCTTCTTGTTTGCTTTTCCATGGAAAGGTGAAACTCTTTATTTGTGTTTCTTGTTTCGAATTCTTTGCCCTTCTGGTGCGATCGTAGAATCATTTGAGCCAGAAGGGACCCTTAGAGGTCATCTGGTCCCACTCCCTGCAATGAAGAGGGACACCTACAGCTGATCATGATTGGACTTTAATAAGGTTTCTGAATAACAACTTCTTTATGGATAACTTCCCTAATAAAATTCATATATATATAAAGCCTGTTCTCAAGCTTTCCTCACATCAGCTGCTGTCAGAGGGGTACTCAGTTTCAGGGCATTTTGATCAGCGCTCTGTTCCTGTGCAGAATGAGCTGACCTAAATTGCCTTCCTAATCTCTAACTCTTATTTTCCTCATTCTGCATGAACCCACCTGCTTGAGGTGCAGCCTCCTATTTGCTACTTCTAGAAGTCCCCAGAGAAGCCTTCAATCCATATCTTAGAGAAAAGGGCTCCGGAAAGTCTTGAGGTAACTCTTCAGTAGGAACCTGTTTATCCACACACAAAAAATACTTCACAGGGAATACTAAGCTGTTGTGCCAGTTATGCAGGTCAGGTCATGGGACTTTGGGTGAGGGAGGTACCGCATCCCACCTGGTGCTTCCATTGCAGAACTAGGACTGGGAGCCCCTAAGTTCCCTGACTCCATCACGGAGCAGGTAGGATATTTGCAGCCATTCGGTTGGATGATCAATGTCAGGATTTCTGTCATCTGTTGAGACTGCAGGAGATGGAGGAAGTGGCACCATAAAATCATGTTGGTTGGAAAAGACCTTCAGGATCATCTAGTCCACCACACACAGGGCTATGCCTTTGGACAGAAGCACGTCCTTGTGTTGCAGGGCTTTGTCGTGTGCAGGTTGAAGGCTTTGCATTCCAAGTCTGGAGTGCATCTAAACCACCTTGGGCGTGGATGTCTCAGCCCTCTCTGTGCATGCTGCTGCTGTCCCAGGGCAGCTGGGTGAGTTGTGCTGTGCTCTTACCCAGCCATGCACTGCCCTTTCCTGGGCTTTGCCCTTAATTGTCTGTCAACTCATGTGAACTCAGATGGCATCCCAAGTTTATTTCAGACTATCTGTAATTAAAGATGACTTTTGTTGCCATGGTGTTCCAAACACAGCATTACTTTCAGGTGCTGTGTAATCATGTCTGTCTTAATTATTGCAAGTGCACTGTAACTTTCTGAAGAACGTAGTTGTTAGTGCTGTTAAGCGTAGGGTTATTTGCTGTTCCCTGTGACGTTTAGAAGGCTGTTGCTGAAAATGAACAGATGGGCTATACTTTATATCTAGAAATCAAAATTTAATATGTATTCTGAGGACGTATGCAATATAAATGCAAGACTGTAATTTTCTGCTTTAAATGATTAAGCAGAAAATAAACTAACTAGAAAACCAGAGCAGAATATTTGGAAGTATGAGTAACGATTATGGCTTGTTTGTGCTGCAGTAGGGAGAAAAAGCTGACAAAAACATTAGGGAGGATCTAAGGTATGGAAAGCTTAGAGAACTTAATCCTTGAGTTATCTATCAGCAGTGAACAGATTGCTTTCAAAACTTCTTTTAGGAAACAGTCTGTTCAATTTGCTCATCAAAATAAGTGGTGAAATCCAGACCGATGGTTCTGATTTTGGTGATGTGAGCTTTTCAGGTTGGTGCTTTCAGAGCGCAGTGATGATCAGCCATGGGAGCAAGTGATTCCCCATAAGAACATTGGGAAAAGCTGTCCCTTTGATGAGCTGCAAGATAGCATTGATTGCAGGCAGATAACCAGAATACCATCTTACCAGATAAAACACTTAGCAGCTCCTGGGCCTCAGGAATGCAGTTACTGACGTCTTGAAGACGTCTTGAAGATGTCTTGAATATGTACAGCTTCCCAGAAGCACTGAATAGCAAACATCCATATGCAATAATGCTTCTTGAGAAATAAGGCTCTGTGAGCTCACTGGGGAGGAGATGGTGGGGAAGAAGTTGCCTTGGCCCAGTCTGGAATAGTTGGGAGTTACGTTTAACAACGGTGCATGAAACCCAGTAGGATTGCAGTGTACAATGCAATGGGCCACATCAGTAGAGATCAGAGAGATCTCTAGAGGATACCGAAAACAGAAACAGAGAATGTCTGAAGAGAGCAGTAACAACAACAAAAAAAGCCTTATTAAAGCAAAAAACAAACAACCTTCAGGACTAACTGTAATGAAATTAGGAGCTACCTTTTTTTCTCCACTGAAGCATGTTAAAGGGATGTGGCTGATGGTATTTTCCGGACATAAAGCTTTAATCTGTTCATCTCTTGCACTCCTTTTATAGTTTCTCCTTGAATGCTTTCAGGATAATAGTTACCAGTTTTCTTTTCCCTGGGTTTTGTGTTCTTTCCTATCTGCTTCTCACCTTTCTCTCTGCCCTCTGATAAAGGCTTGTATAGTATAAATGGGCATGATCTTTTCTGAGCCAACAGCACGAAATAGTCTGCTCAGCTACAGTACTTGATGAGATGAAAAATAATATTTTCCTTCCCTGAGTTTAATGCCCTCTGCATTGCAAAATGGGAAGCAGAAAATGTTCAGCCAGCGTCTGTGGCTGAGAAACCATGGGCACTGGGGTGTTCCTGTTCCCTTAGGTGTAAGTGGGAGTAGGGACATGAAGATCCTTTAGTGTGCTTTGAAAAGGTCTTGTTTATAAGGTTAAAAAAGAATTACCCACATTTTTCATTAACTGAACTTGTAGCTCCAGCCACTGCACCTTCACCTTGACCTTCCTTTAGTACCTCTGTCTTCTCAAGCTCCAGGTGACAGCTTGTTTCTGGCTTTTGCTCGAGGGTTAATCTGAGCACTGAGAACCCTCTCAGCCATAAGCAAGATTTTATGGTAGACTTCAGAATTGCTGACAATACATGATTTTGGCTGAGAAACAAGGGAAGGTCACCATCACAGGGAGAGTAGCAAGAGATACTTTGAGCTATTCCAATCCATGGCTTCCTCTTCCTCACTGAGCTGTCTCAAGGCATGGAGGGTGAACTGATCCATTCAGCGTGGATTTCTCTAAATAAATAAGCAGCAAATTTTAAAAAGAAATACAGAGGTTAGTTGTTTTTTTGTTATTTTTTTTCTTTTTTCTTCTGTCATTTAATCAGGATTAAAATGCACGTTCTTACTTAGGGAACAGTTTGTGTGCTCTCAGATGTGTCGTACCCAAACCTTTATTTTTTTTTCTACTTCAGTGCTTTTTTATTTAGTGCTAAAAGCACCTTAAGCCTTAATCATTTACAGTTAGCAAAGTACATTTGATATTCTTCTATGGAAATTTTGACCTTAGCTACTCAGATAAATTGTTCATGTGTCACAGCTGCAAAAAAATACATTAAAATAATACATCTAAAGTCTTCTGTTTCGCCAGCTGGATTAGAATGCCCTGCCATTATGGGACGATAATCATATGTTTCAACTCTTGCCTATTACTAGGAAACGAGAAAGGAACAAAAACAACTTTGGTCTTTCCAGTACTGTGTGTCTTGCTTTTCCACAGTTTCCTAAGTACAAGAACCTTTTTGTTGACATTCAAAAGACAGCCATTTTAAGATGAGGAGCTCATGCCTGATGTGGTAGGAGAAGGAGCTCTGGCTACTGCTGGTTAAAGCTTCTGTCGGTCTTCTGTGGCTGGGAAATGCATTTTGCACCATGACAAGACACTGTAATCATTGACTGAATTTCCAGCATCCCATGCTACAAGCCTCAGACCTTCAGAGCTGGGATGGCTGTAGGCATGCTGCCCGTCCTCCTTCCATCTCCATCGTGCAGCACTCCCATACTCAATGCACACCTGCTCTTGGCTTGTTCTGAGCAACACTGTGCACCAGCAGATGTATTTGTCATTGTATATTAGTAGTTAATCCAATACACAGATGGCACATGCCTTTTCACTGTAGCTGTGTGAGTTTTAAACACTCCAAAACCCTCTAAAGCCATTGCCCAGGGCCCTGCAGTTGTTGTGTGCGTGGCACTTTGTCTCTTTGCTGCCATCGTCCATACCCATCTGTTAGGGTGGCCTGAAGCCAGTCTGTATGTCAGGCAGATCCTTTCCAATGGACTTGGAGAATGAGTCTGTGTGTTTAATATGCTCAGGATGGCAACACGCCACATCTTCTTGCATGCCTCTTCTGTGCATGTCGTGGTTGTGCAGAGGCACTGGGGCAGTGCCAAGTTCAGGTCAGTTGTGTTTGTAGCCTCCTCCATCCACCTGTATCCATTAATTTGACAGCAGTGAAGATTGTTTTAAAAAAGTGGAGACAAAAAGGTAGGATTTTCCAAAAGTGCATTCAAATGAGCAGATGAAATCACCTGAACATTTGGGACAAGTGGAGAGGCATTTCCTCTATGGAAATACATGTAGGGAGGGGCACCCAGGTGGATCAGGGGATGCATGGTTGCAGGCACCTTTCGAAACTTGCAGTTAGTGTGTGTTTTTATTGGGGAACCAAGAGCTGGTAAGCAGAAGATGCTGCTCCCTAACTGTGCAGCTCTCAGCTAAAGGAGGAAGAGGCGTTTTGATCCAGGAATCCATGCTTATGCTTTTCAGGTCTGCCCTGGTGCAAGGCTGTTTGTTTCAGTTAGGAAGATGATGTTCCCTTTCAACAAGGCAGCTGGAGTGGGAGATGATGCTTTGCTGCAACAGATGTGGTCAGACCAGTGCAACATGTTTTTATTTGGACAGCAGTCATTTGCTCCAACAGAAGTGCTGTGGTGCTTCCTGCATCCGCGGCAGGAAGAGTTGTACAGTTTTAATTATGCTAGCTGACTGCCAGTTTATTAGTGCAGTTATTGTAGGAGCTCTGTGCAAGTACAAGTTCACAGGGTAAAACTTTGGGCATATGCTTTCAGTCTGGGTAAGTCCAGTCCTGTATCCACACTTTCTCCTTTCTGCAGCCTCGTCAGTAGTTTTTCCCTTTTGTCTCATCTATTTGGTGTGTTATTTCTCATTATACCTTAGGCCCAACGCTGACAGTCTTTGATTAACTACCTTGTTGGGTTGTTTATTTCTGAAGCACGACACGCTGTTGCACTCACTACCAAAATCCTTGTCGTCACTCTCCTATAGGCTGAGAATTTGTCTGTGAGTTAAGACCAGCTATTTCTTTTTTCTCTGATCAGCTGGAACCTCCATTCAGACATACTCATGTATTCAAGATAATGGTTTTGCTTGACAGTAATAAAAGAATGTTAGGGAGGAAGGATTGGTTTGTAGCCCAGAGACCCTATTTGGCGTCATATGGAAGAGAGACAGTGCCAGAGAGCTTTAGTTCTTGAATAGAGATAGTTCTTCAGGAGCTGATCCAGAAAGTGGGGAAAGCCTGTGTGTCGGGCAGGGATAATTCCCTCTTTTTGCATTGTTTTTCGCTAAAGGCCTTAATGATGTCCCTTAAGAAAGCAAGCAAGAAAAACAGCAGCGCAGGGAAGAAGTGATTTCTCTTGGGGTATGCTTCTTGGGGAAAGAATAATTAAATCTTACAGGCATTATGCACTTGCGTTTTTAAATTTACTATGTAGATTTGGCTGGCAACCAAATTAATAACCCAATAAATCACTGCTATGATATTAAAGGTATTAAACCATTGGCTTGGTTTGCTCAGACCCAGCTGGTGCATTTTTGTTGTTTTTGCTGCTGCCAGTCAGTACTGAAATCCTTTGTTAATTAAAAGAACAAATTTTTATTTCTTGCAGTTTTTTAACCCAAATGCTTTCTCCCTCCCTGCAGAAGCAGCGCGCTTTGATCTGCAAATGCTGTATTTCAGCGGTGCATCTGGAGCCCATTTCTGGTGGAAGTTCTCGGGCTGCAGCTTTTAGAGTAGGGGGGATACTTTTCTGAGATGAAAGCTGAGGCTCAAGAGTGACTTTTACCGAATTAGAAAGTCACGGTTATTAGACATAAAAAGCAGCAGAGGAGATTACTAGTTTATAAATGCTGCTACTCAGAATTACAGAGCTACTGCAGAAAGCTGAGAAAAGCTGGGCTAAGGCACAATCAAACCAGGAAATCAAATGCCTCATTTTTATGCCCATATGAGAGGCTAAAACTGTTCTCTTTTATAACTGCTCTGCATTTGTTCTTCAGTTGTAATTGATTTTCTTCATGCCTTGGGACAAATCAGTGTTCCGTTAAATAACATAACTCTTAGATTCCTAAAAGCTGGTCCTGGCCATGGGACTAAAAAAGGCTTGGATGTACAGAGAAAGGTACACCCCTGAAGATGCCAGGAGCTGTAGGGAAGCCCTGCAGCTCTGTGGTTGTCGTGGCTGTCCACAAAGCCCTTCTTTTCACTTTGACTTCTGTGCTCTTTCAGTCTGACCCTGAGATGTCCTGAGCACGTTCAGTCCCACTGGAGCCAGTCCCTTGCTTTCAAGCAGCGGTCTCTCCTGGATTTCGCAGCCAGCTTGTGCAGAGCGTGTTTTTCCAGGTGCTGCACTGTTTAGGTTCCTTGGCTTTTTGGCTGTCAGCACCTCTAGTTCCATGCCAGCCATTGTGCTGCACTTGGCATGCGTGTGGCTTGTCTCCAGTAACAGGGATGTGGGGGGATGGCATTCACCTAAACGGCAGCCTACAAATCCCGATTTCTTTTTCTTTCCTTATTCCCAGAGAACATCCCTCGGGAGACGCTGATGCACTTTGCGGTGAGGCAGGGCCTGCTGCGGCTGACGTGGTTTCTGCTCCAGCAGCCAGGAGGAAGAGGAGCGCTCAGCATCCACAACCGCGACGGCGCGACGCCCGTGAGCTTGGCCTTGGAGAGGGGCTACCAGAAGTTGCACCAGCTTCTGACCGAGTAAGGATGATTTCCTGGTTCCTCTGCTTGTTTTCCTTTATCGTGCTTCCCTTTACTTTATCCCCAAAGAGTGTCTAACTGGGAATATTGGTTGTAGGTGGATGGTTGGACTAGATGATCTTAGAGGTGCCTTCTACCTTAATGATTTTAAAAGCTAAACTCTACTCTTGAAGAAAATTTTCTGCTTTTACCTTTATTGCTAGAAACAATGGGAGAGTGACCTTAGTATTCAAAGTGCAGTAATACTGTTGGGTTCTCCTTTTCTACAGCACGTTGTTCTGTTTCCAGCTGTGCCTTGCAGCCCAACGTGAGTCATGATAATATCAGCTAATTAAGGCAAACCTTATACAAACACAAGTGAAAAATCTTGTCTTCAAACGAGTACAGCTGTTGAAAGGAGTGCAGCTAGCAGGCTGGTGGCTGTAACTGTCACATTTGTACTTCATAGATCTACAGGTTTTTTGGTTAGATGAAATCATAACAATTCTATTGAACTAAAGCAGCGTCTTGCAGAGAATAGATATCTGCTGGTATAAGTAAGAATTTAAGTAAAAATTAATGCAAGTATTTGCAGCAGAAACTGTTCTGTTCTACGAGGGCGATGAGAAGCAGCCAGATCTTGCCAACTGCAGCAAGTAAACTTGTTGCTTGGGCCCTCGCTGCAGCGTTTGACAGAAAAACTTCAGAAGATGGAAAGTTATTTTTGAATAGCAAATGTTTGGCTTACCGGCTTTAAAAGCTGCAGCTAATAAAGGCAAAGAGCTTAAATAAGTTCTGGGGCGGGAGGGCTGTTTGTAAAAGTTTTGGTCTGCATGTCTGCTGTTCTGATGCCCGGTTCTTTTAGGCTTTGTTATTTGTTTTCCTGATGGGAATTTTCAGATGCTTAGGGTTTACGTTCAGTGACCCAATGTCACGTTTAGGACTCTTCTGTGTTGTCCACGCTCTCACGCAACGTTTCTTTGTGCTACAAATTGTAAATTATTCTGTTTTCTGTAGCTGTTGGACAGGATCTCCAACAGCAAAAAGTAAGCTTGGCTGCTCATGTGCTTGCATTTACGTTTCATCTGAGACAGTGAAGCCAACCACATAGCAAGCAGGGTGAAGGAGAAGGTACGGGGTGGGACAGGAGCTGTACTCTGACCTTTTCTTCGCCACTGTTGGCTGGGATCAATACAGAGATGGTGGCAGTGTTTCTCTTTTTCCCACGTGAGTTCAACAACAGTCACAAAGTGAAAATACTCAACGGTCTTGCAGGCTGCTTTGTAAAACTGGAATAAACAAATTCATCCTGAGACTGCAGCCAAGAGCTCCAAGGTGAGACTAATGATGTCAACAGAATTTGCATACTGTCACAAAGCCTAAATTGACCAAAACTTGATGATGAAGTTCACAGCAAATACTGTGATCTGAATATGAGCAGAGTTGGTAATTTTAAAAGATATGGGAAGTAAATAGAGCTGTTGCAACTGCTATTCATGTATCTGGTAGTGTGTTTCACAACCAGTTCCAATGCAGGCCAGTTCTTTCTTGGTGGGAAAAAGAAACAAAAGCACTTGGTTAAGTGGCATTGCCCTCTGCTAATCACTGGGACAGCTGCTGTTGGTGTCATCTAAGGGATTTCTCTGGTGACCTTTGCAGTACATCTTTGAACACGAGATACTGTAGTACCCTCAGTACCTTTTCCATCAAGGTGCTGCTGGCTCCTGTTCTTTTTAGTGTATCCTAAAACCATTTAGGTGAGTTAAGTAGAAGAATTATGCTTAGTTTCCCTCTTGGGTGGAAATCCCATGCCTAACCATCTGACAGCTGTGCCGTGCATCTTGTTGCTCCAAAAAGCTTGCAGTGGATGGTGGCTGCAATGAAGGTGGCCTGTTTCCATAGCAGAAGTTTCACTGTGCTTGGTGCTTTCTGCAACCAGAGGGGATCAGGGCCTGAAAATCCCTACTGGGAGGAGAAATAGGGAGTTTCAAAATAGAGAAAAGCAGCCAAACGCCATGACAAGAGTATATATTATTTACGTGCTGTCAAAACACAGTGGATACTGTACAACCTCTTTTCTGCACTCTGCTTATGCACAGGCTGTATAAACCATGCACACACATTTGGCACGCAGTGTGTACCACTCAGCAAAATACGGGGCAGCAACGCATGTTAGCGAGAGCTTGTACAAAGGAGCCATTATTTTTACAAGTAATTAAGCTCCACTTTGCAAAATAAATGAATGCAGCATGTTTTGTGTTGCATTATCCTTGGGGGGATTTTATTGTTCACTTGCTTGCTAATTTGCAGGACCCTGCATTTCACAGCTCTTCTCTTGGTCAGCGTGGGGAAGGGGTGAAGTTCTGCTATAATGAAGGCAGAATCATTAAAAAGCAGACAGAAAACCTCTGTTGATGCAGTTTTGTCTGGGTTCATCTGCAGAGTAAATATTTTTCTCAAAAACTAATGACACTGGTGACATTTGGAATTTCTGTTTGTCGGATGAGCTTTCCCTTTTCTGCTCTTGCAGTTCATTTTAAGGATGCAAGACGCCTTCCACTGCAGTGCTGCAAGTCTGGAAGCTTCTTTTACTGTAGGCTGGAGCTTGTGATGTGCCTCCTGTGTCCTCTGGCAGAAGCGATGCAGTCACAGCTGCTGGCAGGGCTGGATGCACCTGATCTCCCATAGAAAAGCCTTGGGAAGCAGGCAGGGTGCAGAGCTCTCTGAGTTTCAACAGTTCCTGAGTGCGGGAGGAGTGAATTGAAAAATGAAGGCTCCTTTGTTGAAGCCTGCTGCTTCCTTATGTTTAAATTGGGCAATGCTGGCTGCAGGGCGTTGGCAGCTCTGCTGTGCTGTGCAAAGACAGGGCTCCAAGGAGGCAGCAGGGCTCTAACCAGGGCAGGGTGAGTAATTTGGCCTCTGCAACAGGACGGCTGAGTTTTGCAGTAGTTGATGTTTTTTAATATGGTTCAGTGTAGTAACATAATCTGCCTGCCAGCTCCATGTTCTTCGGTGTAAGTCAGGCAAGTAAAATGGCTCCAAGAAAAAGCTCGTGTTCTGAATTTCGGAGTCCGAGGGCTGTTCTGTAAAACATACTATGATTTTGTAACCTGATTTCGTTTCTGCAGAGCGAAAGTATTCTGTCCAGCAGCCCAAAAGTATCAGGTTTTTTCTTTCAGTGAAGCCAAATGCGTGTTGTTCCTCCGCAGCTGAGAGTGAGGATAAGAGAAAAGTAAAGTCTGTAAGAAAAACTCCTGCATTTTCAAGTCTGTGCAGAGGGGAAGATACAGGGCACAAGACTCTTGTGTTTCTAGCATTCATTTTGCTTTTCTGTTTTCTCTGCTGGCCTCTTATTACCATGAAGCATTTCTGCGTGTCTCTGTGGGTCAAACCTACAGGTAGCAGCCTGGTGTCCCAGAATGTGAAGCTATAAGCCAGTATAAGTGCAGATTTCCAAAATTAAACTGACCTAGATTTAATTAACACAGATGAGGAACAGCTCACTGGTAGCAGAAGTTTCTCGTGAGCGTTTTGCAATGCTTGATAATCGCTTGCTATTGTTCTGATTTTGTGTAAGTAATTGGTGATGTCTGTGCTGTAATCTCCGTGGTGCCTCTCAGATGAGGAAGGTTTTTCAGTCACTTTACTTTTGTAATTGAATGCTCTTTTCTGCCTTTCTGGGCCAGGGCTGCAAGAGGATTTGTCTGGTGTCTCATTTCTTTGCACACCAGTTCAGCAAGTCCATTAAGCGCGTTTGATTTCAGAAATCTCCAGTTTGTCTTCAGCTGTCTGTGGTGCAGATGCATTCTGAAATCACAAGGTTTTGGGGCTGGGAACATCACTGACTGCAGTGAGTTCGGTGCCAGGCTGTGGCAGTGTGTAACAGGGCGCTGGCCTGGTCCTCTCTGCACTTTTGCCCTAATTGTGAGCTGAGTGGCAGCACTCTGAGCTGCCCTCTTATTTCTTTCTCTGTGGTTCCCTGTGCAGGAGCAGGAAGCAGCTGGGGACATGCAGATGTCCTGCAGGTTGCGCAGCATCGCCTGCCCATTGCTGTGCTCTACTTTGCATTTGTGCTAACCAGAATCGGCAGCTGAAGAATTTACTGAAGTAATGCTGAAGCATCTCCTGTTTTTCCTTCTGTTCTTCCATCCAAAACCAAGCAACAAACCTTTTAATTGCCATTTAAAGGGACGTTCAGATAAGATAAAGGGCAAAGATGGAGGATCTGATGATAGATCCTTGTGTTAAGAAGATGCTGCTTGGGTACAGAAGTATGGGAGTAGTAGTGATCCAACAGAACTCTGGTTTCAGGCACTTCATTGCTGAACTTCCAGATTATTTTTTGCTATAGAGTTGTTTAATTGCTAATTCTTCCTGACTGGAAGGATGCTGGGATGCTGTGGCTTTCCTCTGGCCATGGCGTTACAGCAGGGGAACAGACAGCAGTAGGGACAGTGTGATGGAGCAAGAGGCATTCGTGCTTCCCTCATTTACTCACTCATTACATGCACCAGCTTTTACTCTTTTCCTGGTGTGTTCCAAAATCCATATTGTGATCTTCCTTCGTAGGTAAAGCTAGGAAAGTGAAACAAATGCAAAAATGTATGTAACAACAGGCAGCTATTCCTGTGGAATGTGTGCTGTACAGTTTGGTGTATATATTTGATGAGGCCTGAGAAACGTTTGGGTTTTAGAGTTCAGACCCTCTGAGGTAGGAATATATTGCATTTGTTAAGATAACTGGACTTGTTGTCCTAGGATTGCAAGTCTGCAAATAACTGCTGAAGGAACAAGCCAGCTTTCTTCTCTGGTATGATTTCCTATTGTATAGTGTGTTGATTGTTGGAATGAGAAGTTAGCATTAAATATCTTGAATTCAGTTGTTGAATATTTAATGGAGGGTAAGTCATGCAATCCTGAATTCAGTTCCGTATCCAAACCTTCTGCAGTTCACATTTGCGTGGAGCGCCATAAGCAGTTACTCATCGCTTCTGCAGCAGCTGAACTCTTTCCTTCAACTTCAAAAGGATTCCAATTAGTGAGGGCTCTGTAGCATTGCCTTACGTGAGAAACATTTGTTGTTTTTTGGTAGGTTTTTTTTTTTGCTGCTTTCCTGTGGCTTTTGGTGCCTTCACCTGAGGTATAAATACGGTCTTTAAATCACTTTCCTGTGTATGAACTGTCCATTTGCATTAACCCGTTCTACCATGTATTAGTTGTGTGTTTTCTGAGTCCTCCTGTATGATGCATACTGATGCTCCCAAAAATGGGGAGGGACATGGAAGTGCTGGTGTGCACTTGTGCTGTGTATGCCATTAAAGACAGTAGGGCTGTTGACCAAGAGCTGATCGTACTCATACAAGGCCTATGTTACCCAACATTCTGCAACAGCATTGAATTACTGTCTTGTCTGTTTCCATTTACTTTGCAGTGGGACAAAACAAAAAAAATCTGTTAAAAGGATATGAAGGGAACACACAGTCAAAAGGGACACATAGAGTCCTCTTAGGAGTAATAGCATCGCCACTAAATATTAATTGTAATTAGTAATGAGCAGTTGTTGGCATTATCAGTAGCTGGTTATTGCTGGCAGCCTGCAGTTTTGTTTGAAGAACGAGGAGATACTTTGGAGTTCCACACCCCCATGTGTGATGAGCTTAGGAAACTGCCTTCTGTTTGTTATGTTTTTCTGGAGTCTTGCTCTGACATTCTGGTGACTGTGATAAATCTGGGTGTGGATCTTCATCGGAGGGGCTGTTGGCCTGATGTATGTAAGTTGTTAGTGTTAGGGACATGTTGTGCAACAGCCACCAAGCCCAGCTTCCTGTCCCAGTAGGCACCGTTCCTTGTTTATCCCGGACCACAGACAGTCTGTCTGATCTCGTATTTTCAGTGAGTTATTAAAATAACAGCCATAAATCATAATTTGAATTGGAATGTAAGATATGTAGTACTAAAATCCAGTGTAGGTTTTATTTGTCTTAGAGAAGAGCAGCTAAATTCTAGCATTTCCTAGCTTTTTGCCATAACCATAGCACTTATTATTTATTTTTAAGTGATTTTATTTTCTTTATCATGTAAATCTGGTAGCTGATGCTTTCAGAACCACCCTGCAGCTGTGGCTAAGGTTACGGTAAGATCCCAAGAGCCAGCAGTGCTGCTGGGTTTGCTTTGTCCCAGCCACGGTCTGGCTCAGAAATGTGAGGGGATATCCCCAGGAAACAACACCTTGACTTCCTGCACCGCCTTCCTCACCCGCCTGCGGGATCCCCCTTCCTCGTATGAGGCTCTGCTTAACCCACTGAGATTGTTTGGATCATTTGTCCCATCTCTTCCTCTCCCCTTTGGATAAATCCTACTATCTGTGTACTGGAAGGCGCTTCTTTTGGAGCCCTTACGTAGCCGAATTTCAAACCACTCCAACCGATGACCGCTTTTGAAACTTTGAAGGCCTTTTCCTCCAGTCGGAGCGCGTTTGTTGTTCTCCCTTTCTCACTTATCTTCCCTCTTTTTATAAATATCTCGCCGGTATCTGCAGGAAGCTGGGAGCTGCACTGGGTCGTTGCAGCCGTTCCTCCACTGCTTTCCGCCCCTCCTTGGCCCGGGGCCATCCTATCAGCTTCACTACGAGACCAGAATAGATCTGCACACAAATACAGCACTGCTCCGCTCCTCCTTCACCAGGGATGGCTCTTGCTTGTGGAGGTCTAGAAGATAGTATCCCTTGTAGTTTCTCATGTGACAGATGTGCCTGTGATGCTGTGGTTTGAGCAAGCCATGGCCTGAGAGCATTTTGGAGGTGGTGAGGGGTTGAGTTTGCTCCTCCGCTCTCCGTATTTGGGGTCAGCATCCTTCCTTGAGCCCCGTTTCCATGGGTGAAGGACCACTGGTAAGTCTTTCTCCATGCAAGCACTGTTCTTTCATGAAGGCAGCCATTTCCTTTCTGTGCAACAGAAAATGGGCGTGAAGCAGCGGAGAGCGGGGCTGGAGGACTCCTGCCAGGTTTTCTCAATGGGACACGGCTCAGTGCCGCGTGATTGTGCTGGAGGTGAAGGCATTCATATGACCGCTGTGGACTTTGTTGGTCAGTCCTTCACTTCTGAGCCAAGGGAGATACTTCCATCGGCGAAAGTTTGGCTCAGAGTTGGTACAAGGGAAACTTTCTGTTGGGTGCTATCTTTTAAGTATTTCTGTAGGAAGCTGTTGAAAGGGCAGGGTGAGAAAGAATTGACCCAGGATGGTCAGAACCTGTGACCTGTTGCAGGCATGCTTCCCCTGTTGCAGGCAGACTGCGGTTAAGGCTTTTGTGCTGAATGGAAGCAGATTTTCAGACTACTTAAATGCTGCAGTTTCTATCTATGCCTGTTAGTAAATCTTTAGTAAATATTTGTATCTTTGGTTTTATCTCCTAGTAGTTCACCTTGGGTATGCACTCCTGTACAATTACAACTACTGCAGAAATTGCTAATCTGTACAAAATGAGTGCCTTTCCTAATGAGGGAGCACTAAATGTAGGTCTAAATCCTATTTCCTGAAAGAATGTGTGTTTTTGTAATTCCTCAATAGAAGGTAGGGCTTGCAGTGAGCCAGAAAGGAGACACACAAATGGTTAAGCTCAGCACAGGGGCAAATGAGCAGGAGAGTATTCTCATGTGATCTACGTCCTCTTGAAAGTGATTGTCTGAGCAGCAGAAATAGCAGTGTGCAAACAAGTTGACACTTGTGAGCACTCATTTGTCCTCTCTGCTGCAGTACATCAGCGCCTGGATGCGTCAGTGTATGAGAGGGATGACTTGGAGGAGTCGTTGGACTGAGCCATCTTAATTATGTACAGCATGGGTGACTGCTCCTAAAAATGAGAGCTCTGTGTTATCTGTGGTTGGCTGTGATGTGAGAAAGATCCTGGCTTTTCCAAAAGGCTTAAGCCCCTTTGTAGACTGCAATGCAGATTTGCAACTTGAATATGGAAAGGAAGTGCTGTCTTTAATCAGCAGCAATCTCCACTGCTCACAAATGATCAGCCTGACCTGCAGAAGGTGAAGGTGGCAGATTGCAGCAGCGGTAGCAGTGGTGGGATGTGCTCATGGTGTTGCAGGGCACTGTGCTCTCCTGCAATCCCACTCCAGGTATTGAAGCCTTTGAGGATGATTCTCTGAGGCTGCAGCTCTGCAGGCTGCTCGTGGGTGCCTGTTTGAAGATGCTTGTAAGTATACTTGGAGCTGTTGAGAAAGAGGAGAAGGCTGTTTTGTTCTTGAAGCCTGCTGGTGGTGGCTTCATGAATGGGTGAATATGTTTGTTTGTGATGACTGCTTCATCGTGCTCCGATAGCGGGCCCTGAGCACAGTGATTTCTCATCCACGGCAGCTGAAAAGAAAAATAGTCCATACAGAAATGTCTGTGTTTCCTTGATAAAGGAAGGTCATTTCTGTAGCCACTTTGTGCTTGTGATGTCTTGGTCGACTTCAGTGCCTCGATGATTGGATTTATACTAATAACCACAAAAAACTGTACGCTTCCTCCTGCTTCTCTATAGAAATATTGATTCTGTTTAAATCAAGAGTAATTCTGCAGAAGTCAATTGAGTTACATTGTGGAAAAGGGTGGAAGGCATAGGTTCGCTTTGTCTGAATTTGCTTTGTGTCCTGATTTTACCCGAAATGACTCACAGGGAGGGGCTGGGTCACTGCACTGCATGGTGGGGGCAGCTGTTAGCCCTCCGTTGACTGTGGCTCTCAGTAGGGCTCATGATCATTCAAACAGAGTTTTTCTATCCTGAGTCAGTTCTGATTCAAAATGAAAGTTCTGGACCTGAGGCTTTAGGTGAGCACCTTGGTAAGGTGGATGCTTCCACGTGCCCTTATTGTGCTCATGCTGTCTCTGTACAGCTTGGTGGCAGCAGCCACGTGAGGTGGTACAGCACTGGGTTGCAAACTTGTGCGCAGTCAGGGTTTGGCTTTGAGATGACTAGGTAGAAATTTTTACTGATGAGAAGTAACTGCTGAGTTAGTTTTTCATTCTGATATAACAGCACCCTTTTATCCTTTCTTTTCCTTTGGTAAAAAGAACGTAAGTGTTATTACTGCAGAAGGTTGGCTGTCTCATAATAGAATGACTTGCATAGAAGCAGTTTCACAGGGCAAGCAAAATTCATTTCAGGAGTGACAAAACTGCTAGAAGCTGATGGCTGTTGGGTGTTTGTGAAGAGGCGTGCTGGTTTCGGTGTAGAAGTTGTAGTATCTGTATCGCAGAATTGTCACTCCCTCTGACTTGTCCCCCTGCAGTCTGTCTTTCAGGTATCTATTGTTCCACAGCAGCTATTCTGGTGATCTACACCTGCAATAGGTTCTATTTAAAAAGCAATTGCACCCCTTGTTGCTAGTCACTCTTGTGCTCTTCCAGTCGGGGAAAACAGCAGGTCTCTCTACTTTAGAAAGACTTTGTGAAATAGAGCTGGTGGCCGGAGTTAGCTGTAAATCACCTTCATTTCCAGGATGGAGATGTGTGTGCCTGCGTGTTCGACTGTCTGGCCCTGGAGCCTATGCTCTGCTTCTCCTGGGCCATTGATTAGATGACTGTCCAGAGTGAAGAACGGCGTGCGTGTCCTGCAGTGCAGCATTCCTTCTTGCTCGCAGGTTAACCCGCACTGCTTTTGTTTCAGAGAGGAAGCCACTGAGCCCGACTCGTGGAGCACCCTGTCTCACACTGTGCACACCGGGGACTACTGCGTCAAGCACCACCAGCAGCTCGATGTTTACACGCTGACGGCTGAAACCAAGGAAGGGACAAAGGCCAGCCTGGAGAGTGACATACGGCAGCTTCAGATGCACATGCAAAGCCACCAGCACATGGTAAGGAAGCCCCTGCGGTGACTGAACAGAAGGAGAAGCGGGTGTTTGCAGCAGCCAGGTACCTGGGAGGGATGTCCACACGTAGGAACCATTTGGGTGCATGTTTAGTAGCGAGTCTAGACAGAAGCCTACCTCTTTTTTCTTCCATTTGCTGCCTTTCCCTTTGGTTGGGTTATCCTGTGCTTCTCCTTTCCATCAAATAACACTGTACACGGTCGGCATATCGAGCTCGTTTCGTGTTTGCTGGAGCGAATGCCAGACGGGTACACGTCTGACAGTGAAATCACAAAAGGCTATGTTTAGACTTTTTCTTTCCAGCGCTGTTTCACTTCACATCTAATCTGATTTGGATTTGGAATGCAGCCCCGTAATTATTTCATTTAGGTTCATTTAGGGTCAGTTAGAAGCCAGTTGGCTTCCTTTGGAGACGGCTGTATTTTTCAGGCTATTGGCAGAGCGACTTTGCCATGATGATGTTGGGGCTGCTGTGGACCCTCCTGTTGAAATCCGTGCTCGTTCCAGAGCAACTGTCACTGTTGTCTGCATCCGTCCATCCATCCTGGCTGGAGGCCAGCAGCATGGTGTTAGATGGAGATGGCGGCTTTGCAAGCCCGTGCTGCCTGCCTCCTGGGCTCACCTGCCTTAGGCTGCCTCAGAAGACACGAGCTGTGCCATGGCTGGCAGCATCCTCAGCTGTGTGGGAGCGAGGTGAAGGGGTTGTTTTAAATAGGAGAGCCGTCACAGACACCAGGATTAGGTTTAGTGGTCTGTGATTCAGTGATTTGGTGGCAGTGGTCACAGTTTGCAAACCTCAGATTGTAGAAAAAATAGCAAACACAGTATCCTCAGGGCAGCAGAGATTGTCGCCGCCGCCTGTATATGCAAAAAATAAAGAAGTTCAAAATAGATTCATTAGAGTGCTGAATTTCTAGAGGGCCGCAGGCAGTCCTCTCCTGCTGACTGAGAAAGCAACGTGCCCTCTGAAAGCATGAAGTGAAAGCCCAGAGCTTGCCTTCAGAGCTGCTTCCTACAGAAAACCAAGGAAGCTATGCGAGGCCTTCACTGAAGGGCTGGGCTTGCTCATTAATTTAACAAATCATTTTTTTCTGGTTTCTGAACATTGAAATACAGCAGAGAGGAGAATAAAAAGATGGTATTGAAGCAGAGATGGTTCTTTTTAAGTGAAGATTTGATTGTATCTAGCTATAAAGCTTAGTGAATCCTGGACAAAGCGGATATGCTTGAAAGGAAATGCAGATTAGACAGGAACTGAGTACTTTGCTACTGTTCCACAATATTGCACATATTAATTTTAATAGGATGTTGTCATTTTCAAATTTTCATTTCCACTTCGGAAATCTATTTCAGATATTTAATTATGCATGCATTTCTCAGGAGCGGATTAGATGATTACTTTGGTCCTAGAAGTAGGAGACAAGTGACTGTGATAAGACATTGACAGCCAACTGCCTTGTCTGAAGTGGTGTTTCCACAGGTTAGGGAAACAGCAACACTGATCAGAACTGGGGAGTGCCATTGGGCAGGGATCTGAAATTGCTCTCAGGCAGTGTTTGCTCAGCCCTTTGGGACCATTATTTGGTAGATTGAATTCTGCTGTTTGCTGATCTTGGATTTAAGTGCACTGAAGAAATAAGTGTACAGCTACTTGAAAAGCAGTGATAAAAATGACAGAGCCAAACTCTTCTCAGATGGTGTAGCGAGGGTTTAGAGGGACAAATTTCAGCTCTGGGTATTTTGGACGTGCTGCTAGGAAGAAAATCCTTCACACGAAGAGGTTGTTCAGAGAGGTGCTTGGTCCTCCATCACTGGAATTTGGCACGCCAGAGTCATGCCTGACCTGATGTAGCACTGCTGATAGTCCAACTTCAGGGGGGAGGTTGCACGACCTCCAGATGCTTCTTCCAGTCAACATTTCTGTTATTCTAATAATTTCAGTATTACTGCGTAGCGAATCAATATATGATATGTTTGTGGTTCTGCCCTAGGGGTCGCAGGCATCACGCAGGTGTACAGCAGGAGCCACATGAAATAGGTGTTTGTACTGTTAAGATATAGGTCTTATACATGGTGAATGCAATGTAAGAATGTGACAGCAAAGTAATCAACACTTTTTGGTTTTTTTGCCTTGTAGCAGAGTTCAAGGAAGAGGACGAAGACTGTACTGGGAGCCTCTGGAAATAGCTGTGGCAATGGAGCTGAGCCAGTTGGTCACTCAACTGCTTCATCTCAAAGCCTAGGAGAAATGCCAGGAGAAGGAAGGAAGGAAAGTCCATCTGATGTCCTTCACCTTGACAGTGGGCAACTCTCAGACCAAGCCCACCAGGAGGACGAGTGCCCCAGCGGGTCGCTGAGAACTTGTGTTATCAATGCGCCAAACGGCTCGCTGGGCCTGGGGGTGGTGGAGAGCCCAGAGTGCTCCTGTGAAAGCAAAAATACGGTGACGTTGTGTAAGAAGGAAGAGGAGGGGCCAGCCTCTGCTCAGAGCTCTGGGACTGTATCTGATGAGAACGGCTGCACAGTGAGCCCGTGTGCAGGCATCAACGGTGCTGTAAATCTCCCATCCTGTGGAAATACAAATGAGGAAGCTGGAATGACATCTGCTGGAGTTGTTTTGGATCAAGCTGGCTTGTGCAGTAAAGATAGCACCAATCAGGAAGTGGGAGCTGCTGAGGAGTGTGCAGCTGAAAGTACTGTTGCTGTGGTTGAAACTGCCGGTGAAGCCCCAGCTTCCCGAGAGGGTGTGGATGTGGCCATGGGCCAGACCGAGTGCAGGAACTGTGCTGGGGCAGCTGACAGGACTCCGGGCCAGCGGCAGGTAGAGGATGGGATGGCTGAGACCCCTGCAACGAGGACTGCAGATCCAGAAGAGCCATCGCCAGCTGAGGAAGAACCCACAAGTGCTGCTCAGCCCTTGCTTGATGGCTTTAATGGCACTGAGCGTGCAGGTGAAGAGGATGCAAACGTGGGAGTGGCACAGACGTGTGACAGTACAAATGCAAATGTTGACACTGATGTCTCTGTTGGTCTTTGCAAGAGTGGTGATAACGATGAGACTGGATTCTCAGGCACTGATCTGGTAAACAATGGAGTTTTGGAAAGCCAAGGTGGTGCCTGTGTCAAGGAAAGGCAGAGAGTCACTGCGAGCACCAGGGCACCATCGCCAGCAGTGAATGGAGTGAAGGTACCTGTGTGTATGCCTGTGTTTCCTGATGTGGAAAGCCAAGACAGCAGTGATAGTGTGGAGCCAGAAGGGCAGGTGAAAGTGGGTAGCACAAATGGCAAATCCAGCTCACCCTCCCTGGAAGACAGCGTGGAAACTGATGGCCCTGATGCTAGAGCTGAAAATGGCAATATTGGTGGAACTAAACAAAGCAGTGAAAAACCCGTGCATTGCCAGGGGAGCAGTGACATTGCTGAGTGTACAGGCAAAGCCACAGAGGGCAGTGGAGCCCACAACGAGGAGCCAGTGGGAACTGATACCAGCAGCAGCAGAGAGGGAGGAAGCATAGATTCTGCAGACAGAGCTCAGGAAGTTGCTAGCTGCTGCCCTCCTGTTGATCAAACTACTGTTAATGATGAAATGGGGGACAAGTTAAAGCTGGGTGGCACTCAAGGGAGTGTGCAGGAGCCCAGATTGCTCCCTCTGGAGGATGCGAGCGCATTCTCAGCAGGGAAGGAGCCTCCAAAAGCTGAAGAGAGAGCAGAAAGTGCTCCAGGGCAAGGGATGCCCCATCCTGATGCGGGGGACCCGGCTGCCGGTGGGACAGGAGATGCTGCAGTGGCACCCCCTGGGCAGGAGGCACCCCTGTGCAGTAATGACCCCGTTTTACCTCCATGTGCCAAGGGCGCAGACTGTACAGAGGATAATTTTGTAGGCACACCCTTTGTAATTCGTAATGAAGAATCTAAACAAAAGCAGGAAGTGGCAGCAGCAGGCTCGGCTGAGCTGGCCCCGCCGCACGGCCAGGAGCGTGGTGGGGTGGCCGGCGTGCTGGAGGACTATGCGGGGGCCCCAGGCCCTCCCAAGCAAAGCCTACAGCCTCATGCTGAAGGAGACACAGCCAAGCCTGAGCGGGAGGCCTCAGATAGCAGCCAGGAGCAGGTTTTGTCGGAGAATCTGCTTGCCACGGTTGTGAAATCCTCTGTCGGCACTGCAGAGAGGCCCGCAGCCAGCAGTGATGCGGGTGCTGAGCTGAAAAA
Organism: Pavo muticus; assembly: GCA_016647715.1. NCBI lineage: Eukaryota > Metazoa > Chordata > Aves > Galliformes > Phasianidae > Pavo > Pavo muticus. The sequence goes on along the minus strand of JACDJE010000002.1, from coordinate 3,823,767 downwards.
GCTGGGCCCCAACCAGGCTGGGACAGCAGGAGCAGGAGATAGCATCATGCAAGGAACTGGGCCAGCAGCAGGGAGTAACCCTTGTCCAGATGCAGGGCTGCCACAGGAGCATGGTCCAAGCCTGCAACACGTCTCCCCGCGCAGCAGCACCCCTGAATTGAAAGATGCTTCAGAAATGGAAGCCCCGAGCCTTGCTTTTGAGGCTGAGGAAGCGTTACAGATAGCGGCGATAACCTCCATCACAGGGTATGAGGAAGAGCAGGGGGAGATGGAAAGTGTCCTTCCCAGAGCCACGCTGCAGCCCATTGCAGAGGAGCCCACGTGTGACAGTGACTCCAGCAGCGACACCGTGGGTTCGGGCGGTGATGGCGATGCTGCTCCCGCTTCGACAGCAGCACAGGGGTTGGTCACAGCACAGCCTGAGGGTAAGCAAAGCCAAGGCATATCGGAGCCAACCCCTTCGCCCTGCTCCTCTGGCTTCAATGCTGTTGAGTCACCCGAGCATGTGGGAGTAAAGAGTTCAGTTTCGGCAGATGATGGCTCTTCTCTGGATAAAGTTCCTAAAATGGTAAAAAGTTTTGATGCTGTAGTTTTTGCAGCTGAGACCCCTTCATCTCCTGGCTTACCAGCTGAAGGAAAAGTGGGGCCTGAGCCCCAGCCTGCAGTGGATGTGGCAGCCGGCCTTAATGGAGAGGCGGATTTAAGATCCTCTGCCAGGAAGGACGTCAGCCAGGCCATCCGCGGAGCCGAGCCTGCCACAGGTATGGAAAATCACTTCCTTTAATACTGTGTAGCTTTCCTTTGTTGGTGTGCCTCTACCATCGCATCAGCAAAGGAAGGGAGGTGAGTGCATGGGGCTGCTGTGCAGAGGAAGTGTAGGTGTCTGGGGCTTGCTTTTTTTTNTTTGTACACACGGGCTGTTAAAAGCCATCGGAATCTAACAAGTGAGACTTAGTATATTGGAATCAGGCCGGAAGATCAAACATAATGGAAAAGAAGAGTGAAAATTCCTTCTTGTGAGTTGGTTTCTGGAAGCGTAGCATTGTCTGGGTTCTTGGTGCCAAGAAGTGTGCTCCAGTATTACAAGTATAAGATACACATGCTTTCCCTGCAGTCTTTTCAGAAGGCTTTGCTTGAGAGAGCTTCTTGTGCATGTCATGGAAAAGCTGCAGCTGAAAACTGTTTAGGAAAATAATGGTTTGTAGGGTTGTAAACATTGAGAAGGAAATAATGGAAAAATGTTTTTTCCAATTAAAACGGGCTTTTAAAGGGTCTGTTTCTTAAATCTCCAGCATGTTTTCTCAGCGGCTGTATTTATTCAGCTATAGAAACTGTACCAAAAATTTCCACGTTCCCTTCGCGCTGGGCTGGAGGTGCAGTCAGACCCCGGCGCTCCTCATCGGGCAGCTTTGCTTGGAGCTCAGGGGGACTGGGCAGCAGCTTGATGGGATCTATTAAAATCAGGCTTTAGCATTTTGTACACTGAATGACTTCAGAACCTTAACTTTTAATGGGAAAGCTGATTTGGCTTTTGTATGCTGCGATGTTAGAAGTAATTGAGAATTGGATCCTGGTGGCTGCAATGGTGTGAAAGTAAAGCGAGGTGGGATGAGCTGTACCCCGCTATCCTTTTCTTCTTGTGCTGCTCACAGAAATCAGTTTTGATTCATTCATCACTGAATCTTTGTCTTCGTGCAGCAGAATGGATAATGTTGTACTTTGGGGTTCATCTGGGTTCCTTTTCCTTTGTCTGAACCTGTGGCTGACAAACTGTAGCTGAAAGAGCACAAAAACACAATTAACTGGGGAATGGTCCTCTCTTGTATTGATTGCTTTACATAGATCCTATTGACTTTAATGTTTCTACCTTCACCACATGAATTAGTTTCGAAATGAACATCTGTATTTTCAGAAGCTGCAGCTGACCAGATAAACACGTCCTTGCAAAATGTCCTTGTGTGGCACAAAGCTTGATGTGCACTCTCAGATCTCTGCTCATCCAAGTACTGCAGTAATAGAGCAGCTTTCTGGGGAGAGCTTGCAATATTTCAGTCATGGTTTGGAAGAGTGAAGTGTGTTTATAAGGCTTTCGGATGACATCAGGTTGGGAGGGGTTGCAAGCACTGGGGAGAGCAGGGTTGGAGTTCAAAGTGACCTTGAGCAACCAGAGGGTGCCTCCAGATAAGCGATGAAGAAGGATACAAAGTGTGCAGAGAAGAAATCAAAATACTCATCTTACTAAGTCAGGATTGCTGGAGAGTGATGAATAGAAAATGACCAAGGATTTTTAGAGGGCTGCAAATTAAGTGTGGACCATCAGTGAGAAGCTATTGCAAAAGAGACGGATCCTGTTTGGGGCTTCTCCGAAGGAGTGGTCATCCTAAGACACAGGAGGTGACTTATTCATGTGCAGCACTTTGCAGGCCTCATCAGTGTCATCAAATCCAGTTTTGTGTCTTGCTTCGAGGAGGACGCAGAGGTTCTGGAAAGTGTCCAGAAGGAAGATTGAGAAACGTGAGAAGAGCTTGAAAGAACTCACTTTGTTCAGTGTAACTAAAAGAAAACTGTTGTGCAATCTAGCAGACTTCCAACTTGTAAGAGTTATTAAAGTCCTAGCTTTCCATGGCAGCTTAATTTACTGATTTGCTAATTTGCCAGAATTACTGAGGCTGGATATTGGGAAAACTTTTTGTTATCATCATGAAACTGTTGCCAGACCACCTAGGGAGGACAAGAAACCTTTTCTGGAAGTGGTTATGGATAAGACAGATGACCTGCAGTTGGGGCAGAGCCCAGGTCCATCGTTGTCCATTGCTTTTGATTTGTAGGACCTTAGCTTTTGTGGGCAGTTTTATAATTTTTTCCCTTTCTTTCCTGCAAGGTTCCTGTATGCTTCACCTGCATGAACTGGAGGTAGGGAAGAGGGCAAAGGATGGTCTGGGTGGCAAAGGGCTTGTGGGTGACAGACTTGTGCAGTGGGGTAGGTGTAGGAATGGACTTTATGCTTGAAGGATCCTGAGGTCTGGCCTTCCCTTGTTGTAGTCTTGCTTATCTCTGGTGTCAGCAGAGAAGTGAGGACAATCACGGCCAAGGTGTTGTATGGGTCACCCCCTCTAGTGGCTCAGAGAGGAGGAGTGCTGGAGTCAAGCAGTAGAGAGATGCTCGAAAATGCTGAAACTTGTCATTAAATTTCTGCAGGCTCTGCTTAGGATTTATTCACCAAAATTCAGGTTGCCTGTGCGCACTGAAGCCAGTTTGCTTTGTGCGCATATGTACATCTGCCTATATTGATACATCTGTCCATACCGTGTGATGATCCGCAGCTGCTTGGTTGCAAGCTCCTGTGTCCCAAAGGCTGTGCAGAACAGCACAGGAAGGCTCCCAGCAGCATGGGGAGCTGCAGACCAAGCGGCTGGAGTGCTGGAAACAAATCAAAGCAGGGTGCCGTGGTGGAAAGCGCAGCCCTAACAATAGGCTGTGGCCTAGCCTGCCTCTTCAACATCACTTGTGTAACTCTCTCTTTGTAAATACTGTACTGTAACTAGAGTAAACATGGGGGAAAAAAAAAACAGCCAAAAAGGAGCCTGCCTAAAGCCTGGCACTAGTGCTAGATGGTGACACTAACACATCGGTCAGGGCTTTGGGCTGGCCATCTGCAGGGCCCTCTCTCACACCCACTGGCATCCTGTGCATGTCCCTGAGGGCTCAAAAGGGCTGGGAGGAATTTCTGTCAGATGCTCGCCCCTGTGTTTGTTCATTGCTTTGCAGAGTAGCTCACCTGGTGCTGTGGGCTGCTTCTGGTGGGCCACTCTGCATTGCTGCAGAAGTTTTTGACACCACAGCANGCAGGTGTATGTGATGTAATCTTGGGATTTGCCCCTCTTTTTTTTCCTTTCCTCCTCATCTGAGAGAGAAAACTGAAGCTACAATTTAAACTTTGAGTTGAAATGAATGGCTCTTGGCTGGCACATGAGGCCAGGAAAGGACATCATGTCATATGAAGTTGTGCAGAAAAGTTTCTAGCACATGCATCCTTTCTGGGGAAGGGATGAATGGGAGGGAGATATTTAGACTCCCGTATCTTCAAGCTGCACGCTTGGGCCTCGGGATTTGTTTGCTTACTGCTAATTTGAGCTGTTCCTTTACTTATCCCCCTGTATTTTTGCTAACATGAAATCAGAAGATAGAGCAGTGCTGCCTTGCATTTTCTTTCGTCTACTGAAACAGCTGCTGGTGTCCTTCTGAACTGTGCAAAGCCACTTCCTAATTGGTGGCATTAGGTCATTTAAAGAGAGGGCCAGCCCTGCCCCCTCTGCCTTTTCCTGTCTGCGAAGCTTTTGTCGGGCTGAGCAGCCGGGTGTTTCCCAGTGCACTTCAGCAGGGTGGGAATGCAGCGAGGAGTCAGCGCCTGACTGCTGGGATCCGCTGGGAGGGAGCTGTGTCCCGTGCTGGGTGATGGTGGGGAGCAGAGCTTCGCTGGGGACAGCTCAGACCTGCTTTTGTGCTGCATGAACCTATAGAAAACATCCTCAGGTAACGCCGAGAGATGGGAAACAAGTGGATGAATTGAAGGAGGGAGAAAGGAGTTTGTCATTGCAACCTGGAGTTAAATCATAGGTGAATTCGGTGCAGCTGAGCCTCCCTTTGCATCCCACCTGTTCTGGCAGCTGTTGGATGCAAGTGGCTGAACTTTCTCAGTTGCTGTTTTTTTCTTTGCTATGAGATAATTATACAGTGCATTCTCTTTCCCAGCACTGAATAAGCAAGCAAGCAGACAAAAAGTTAGAAATGATTTAAAAACAACGTGATATAAATCATACAGTTCTAAAGTTGTACAGGTATTTCACTGACTTAATGCTGGGAGCTTTTCCTTAGTCTGAATGCAGAAGAGAGAGGGGGGTGGCATAGGGCTGAGCAGAATAACTAGGGGTGGGGGAAAGGTTTGGTTTATGGGGGTCACTGCTAGTAATAGCAAACGCTTTTTTCTTTGAGTTTTCTTTGAGTTCTTTGAGATTTAGAAAGTTTACTTGTCAGGAGAGAATCAGTAAACGTTAGTCAGGAGTTCACTAGTAAATACTTAGGATGGTGTAAGGGTGCATTAGACAGCTGCTTGCAGAAAGAAATTCATTTTTGTGCTCTGGCAGATTGACGTTTCAATAGGATGGGAGTGGCTGTAAGGCAACACCTGGGAGTGTTAATTCAGGGAGCTGCTTGGGTTGTACCTCCTTACAGCTCAGGTCTGTCTCTCTGGTTGGGTTCTTGGAGGCATGACGCTGTGTAGAGGAGTTTTTAAAGGAGAAGGGACTCAAAAGCCCTACAAGACAGTAACTGAAGTAGAAAAAATACTAGTTGGATGTATCAGAAGGGAGCTTGCTGCTGGTGTTGCATACGTCGCTCGTGTTGATGTCTGCTCTCTGTGTGGTGTTTTGTGTGCTCGGTCCGTCAGGGCTCCGTGTGAATTCCTCTCTGCTGTGTCAGTGCTGCTGAGTTCTCCCTGCAGTCTGGGGCTGTGTGGAGCATTTTGTGAGTCGCTGGTGCTCAGAATGAATCAAATCCTGTTTCAATAGGCTACAATAAAGCCTTCTCATAGGAAGTGTAGGTCATGAGGCCATTTCTCAGAAACGCGTGTGGTCAGAGGCTTATTGTCACGCTAATTTATCAGAGGCTCTGTCAGCTGATACTGCTGCTGCCATTACTCCAAATCAAAAATTGGGCTTTTAATTTTTTTAGCTTGTATATTATTGTATATATTGTAATTATATAGGGCTGTGCTGACAAACGCCTCCAAGCTGATGCAGCTTCTTGACAGCAAGCGACCCCGGTAAGGTCAAGCTGTGTAGCTGGGGTCTGGTGCCTTACAGCCATTAACAAATACTGTAATTGTTACTGCTGAGCCCTCTTCTGGGAGAAATTTTCCTGGTGTATCATCCTATGGATCTTGAATACAAGCATTCATTGCGAGGTAGAAGTGCATATCACCTTATGTTTTACCTCATGGTTCCATGGATGAGCGCTTGCTACAGACTCCTTCCCCTTGTAGAGCTGCAGGATGAATTGGTAAGAAATGATACTGATTATGTATGTGATAAGGTGCTCTGTGCCCCAAAGGCCTCTGACAATATTATAATGCTAGGTTCTGCTTTGGGGTTCTAGCAGTTCAGGCACAAGTAGAGGAGTGCAAAAGAATTGTCCCCTCGAATTTCACCTGCTGGTGACATGGAAGTAGAGCACCTAAGCCTCAGCACACAAACAGGGTCTTTCTGTTGTTGAAAACACTTGATTTTTATCTAGGCTGACAATAAAATGAGGGGCTGATCCTGCTAGGATTGAGCTGACATGCTAACTGATGGCCTTACAAGGAGCAGAGTTCTTGCCACTCTGCTGAGGACATCACAATGCCACAAACACTGCTTGGGTTGTCCATTATCAGGGAGGGAAGTGTAATTGGTGTTTCTCAGATGGGAAGCAGAAACTCAGTGTTAGTAACTTGTTCAGTTGTATGGAGGACATGCTGTCAAGACATGCTTCTCCCCACCATGGCATTGCTGTGACCCCAAGCTGTTCTCCCCACGACTATGATTTCTGCTTCTCTAATAAATGGGGCTCTCAGAAACTTGTGTCATTTCTGAGAGTCTGCCCTGAGCAGCACTCGAACTCATCTCACTGAGATGAAATTATGCCAACTTGAGTTAATAATACTGGGTTCGTTTGTCAGTAGTGCCTTGCAAATATTCCTAAGACCCCAAAGTCAAAAGCAGATGGAAGACCAATTGGTAGCAGCAGTCACAGCAGCTTTCCAGTGGACGTGGAGGAAACCTCTTGCAAAACTGCCTCCTCAAATGTGAAAAAGTCACTGCAAATGTGCATCTCCCTTAAGGTGCTGATGTTCACTGGTTGTTTGTTTTTTATAGAAGTCAGAAAGAGAATGGGATTCAGGCAGGGTTTTAGCCCTAACGCATGGGTGGCTTTGCCAAATTGCTGCATTGCTCTGCAGGCCAGGCTGAAGGGCCGTGGCGTGGCCATGGCACTGCCACAGAAATAAATGAGTTTGTTGGACAAGCTGCTTTGCAGACAGAAATCCTGTCGTTGAAACATCTTTGGCTTTGCGTTCATTTGTCATGTCCATGTGTGTCGTGAGAGCTCTTGGCTTGGGGGAAAGAGGTTTTTACAGCTTTGATGTTAATGCCATGGAAAGGTACACAGAAGGGAAGGAACCCTTGGGGAGTGGTGATGGATGAAAGCTTTTGTGGTTTTGCTGGGCAAAGAAAGCAGTTGGGATGGTGTTTGTACCACGGCGGTGGTGAGGAGGGGGGGAATCAGCTGGAACTTGGTGAACCCCACCAGACAAGGCTTTGCCCTCCTGGTCCCCCATCCTAACCATCATCTTTAAAGCAGAGCTGAATTTCCGAAGCTTGTGATTTTTCAGCACTGAAAATATCAATGGAGAAGGCAAGGCTCGTTTCTTGCAATCTCTTCAGGCTATGGTAAGAAGAAACACAGCAGAAAACTTCAGTTCTTTTACTGGAGGGATGGGAGCCAAGTGAATACATGGGCAAAGACACGTGGATGTGCTCAGCCTCACCTTGAGCCTCCCGGGACTGCTCGGCATGCTTCTCCCCATGCTTCTACTCTTCTCAGAGTTTCCTTCAGCCCAGACACGACAGTTGTTAAAACTAATAACAAACAAGCAGCAAAGTCGGGAATGAAACCAGATGTTGGGAGGGAGATGGACTTGTTGGAGGGGTTTGGGTTTTTTGTTGTTGGATCTTTTTTTTTCCTTTTTTTTTTCCTTTTTGAGGCTGGTTTGAATAAATAGAAGAATCTCAGCAGCACTGAAAGGAGTTTGTTTTAAATTGCCTGTGCAAACCCTCTGTTTTCACAGGGAAGTTGGAAATGAAAACCGAAGATGAGGTGGATTTTGTGAAGGATCCCAGAGAGAGCGCAGCGCGCGAGGAAGCGGTGAGTGTCGTTTGTGCATTGTCACCTTCTGTTTTCTATGTGCCTTTTAAAGAAATGCTGCAGACGGTCACCTAAGCTCTGGTTTCCTTCTGCAGCCTTTGCAGGGCTGGACGTCGTCAGTGGTTGTCACATTTTGTTTCAGCCTTTTAAAAATAGCGTGGGCTTTTTTAGCTCTTGTGTATGTAGCACGCTCTGGGTTAAGCCACATGGAGGTTGTTCCAGTCTGAGGAGTGCAGATTGGCCCCAAAGGTTCCTCATGATACAGTGATGGATGAACAGAGTTATGTTCTGAGTAGAAGATGTACAAAGAGGAGGGAAAGCCCCGGATTCTTTGCATAGTGGAAACCACAGGAAAAGGTCGTGTTGGAGATCCGAAATGAGTTGTGTCCTTTTCACCATTGCCCCTGGCCCTTCTGCTTTGCAATAGTAATGTAAATACTGGGCTTGACAGGAATGTGATTTTGGTTTAAAAAGCCCCTAATGTGCGTTCTGCTTTATCAAGAGCTGAGTTTTTGGTCTCACCTTTCTTAGCCGCATGCACATTTGTTTCTACATTTTATATGTAGCTTCTTGTTCCTGAAGAGAAGTATTTTGTAAATGCTGAATTGCTCCAAGCCCGTGTTCTTGCACGTTGCTGCTGAGCAGCTGTGTTTGTGTGTCAGCCTGCGATGATGAAGCTGTTAAAAGGGAAAAAAAAAAAGCACTGCGGAGATGAGTTAACATTGCAGGGTGGAGCACCTAAAACTTTGCTCATCCCACAGCAAAGCTCTTTAGGCAGCAGCACAGTCTTGCCAAAGCTTGTAATAAAATCAGGTTTATTTTGTTTTTAACAAGTTAAGGCTTTATTTCTGTAGCTGTTTGCTCAACGAGTTAGCCGGGGACTAGAACTAATGGCTTTTTGAGGTAACATTTGTGTGTCTGATATTCATTAATGGGATGCGTGAGGGTAAAGATGCTGATGTTATTTTACTGAGCCTTTATTAGAGATATCGTGACTAATACTCACGTACCTGGTAGTACTCTAAGATATATTTAGAAGGTGCAAATTAGAACCAGGGAACGCTCCCCGCATTTCATTTCAAGCCTCTGAAACAAGAAGAAAAAGGGAAGAGAGACAGAGTTTGGCTTCCATTTTGCATGTTCGACAGGCATTGGGAATTTTTTGTGC
>JACDJE010000002.1:3798239-3812994 GCA_016647715.1 Pavo muticus | reverse complement strand
CTACCTTCACCACATGAATTAGTTTCGAAATGAACATCTGTATTTTCAGAAGCTGCAGCTGACCAGATAAACACGTCCTTGCAAAATGTCCTTGTGTGGCACAAAGCTTGATGTGCACTCTCAGATCTCTGCTCATCCAAGTACTGCAGTAATAGAGCAGCTTTCTGGGGAGAGCTTGCAATATTTCAGTCATGGTTTGGAAGAGTGAAGTGTGTTTATAAGGCTTTCGGATGACATCAGGTTGGGAGGGGTTGCAAGCACTGGGGAGAGCAGGGTTGGAGTTCAAAGTGACCTTGAGCAACCAGAGGGTGCCTCCAGATAAGCGATGAAGAAGGATACAAAGTGTGCAGAGAAGAAATCAAAATACTCATCTTACTAAGTCAGGATTGCTGGAGAGTGATGAATAGAAAATGACCAAGGATTTTTAGAGGGCTGCAAATTAAGTGTGGACCATCAGTGAGAAGCTATTGCAAAAGAGACGGATCCTGTTTGGGGCTTCTCCGAAGGAGTGGTCATCCTAAGACACAGGAGGTGACTTATTCATGTGCAGCACTTTGCAGGCCTCATCAGTGTCATCAAATCCAGTTTTGTGTCTTGCTTCGAGGAGGACGCAGAGGTTCTGGAAAGTGTCCAGAAGGAAGATTGAGAAACGTGAGAAGAGCTTGAAAGAACTCACTTTGTTCAGTGTAACTAAAAGAAAACTGTTGTGCAAACTAGCAGACTTCCAACATGTAAGAGTTATTAAAGTCCTAGCTTTCCATGGCAGCTTAATTTACTGATTTGCTAATTTGCCAGAATTACTGAGGCTGGATATTGGGAAAACTTTTTGTTATCATCATGAAACTGTTGCCAGACCACCTAGGGAGGACAAGAAACCTTTTCTGGAAGTGGTTATGGATAAGACAGATGACCTGCAGTTGGGGCAGAGCCCAGGTCCATCGTTGTCCATTGCTTTTGATTTGTAGGACCTTAGCTTTTGTGGGCAGTTTTATAATTTTTTCCCTTTCTTTCCTGCAAGGTTCCTGTATGCTTCACCTGCATGAACTGGAGGTAGGGAAGAGGGCAAAGGATGGTCTGGGTGGCAAAGGGCTTGTGGGTGACAGACTCGTGCAGTGGGGTAGGTGTAGGAATGGACTTTATGCTTGAAGGATCCTGAGGTCTGGCCTTCCCTTGTTGTAGTCTTGCTTATCTCTGGTGTCAGCAGAGAAGTGAGGACAATCACGGCCAAGGTGTTGTATGGGTCACCCCCTCTAGTGGCTCAGAGAGGAGGAGTGCTGGAGTCAAGCAGTAGAGAGATGCTCGAAAATGCTGAAACTTGTCATTAAATTTCTGCAGGCTCTGTTTAGGATTTATTCACCAAAATTCAGGTTGCCTGTGCGCACTGAAGCCAGTTTGCTTTGTGCGCATATGTACATCTGCCTATATTGATACATCTGTCCATACCGTGTGATGATCCGCAGCTGCATGGTTGCAAGCTCCTGTGTCCCAAAGGCTGTGCAGAACAGCACAGGAAGGCTCCCAGCAGCATGGGGAGCTGCAGACCAAGCGGCTGGAGTGCTGGAAACAAATCAAAGCAGGGTGCCGTGGTGGAAAGCGCAGCCCTAACAATAGGCTGTGGCCTAGCCTGCCTCTTCAACATCACTTGTGTAACTCTCTCTTTGTAAATACTGTACTGTAACTAGAGTAAACATGGGGGAAAAAAAAAACAGCCAAAAAGGAGCCTGCCTAAAGCCTGGCACTAGTGCTAGATGGTGACACAAACACATCGGTCAGGGCTTTGGGCTGGCCATCTGCAGGGCCCTCTCTCACACCCACTGGCATCCTGCGCATGTCCCTGAGGGCTCAAAAGGGCTGGGAGGAATTTCTGTCAGATGCTCGCCCCTGTGTTTGTTCATTGCTTTGCAGAGTAGCTCACCTGGTGCTGTGGGCTGCTTCTGGTGGGCCACTCTGCATTGCTGCAGAAGTTTTTGACACCACAGCAGGTGTTATGTAGAGTTAGAAAAAAAAGCAGGGAAAAAAGGCAATTCAAACAAGCCTGGGATTGCTGTTGGCCTTTACTATTGCTTGTGTTTTGAAATCTGCAGCAGGAAGGCTTTTATGCAACTGTGGTGGCTGCGATTTTGTCTTCCACTTAATTTCACTGAGAGCTGCAGTTCTGATTCCTTTTTGTCCTGAGTTCTGCTAATCCTCAGCTCGGGGCAGCCCTTTCCAAGTTCAGGCACAGGATTCAGGGATGGCAGTGAGAGAAGCAGGAAGGCAGACAACAAGTGAAATCTGCAACTTGATGCAAAGGTGCTGCTAGCAGCAAGCAGGATGGGGCAGATGAATGGGGCTCCTTCATGAGCCACGTGGAGGTGGTGAGTCACTTGTCATCCCCAACACCTTCCCCTTCAGTCACTGCATTCTCCATTATTTCCCAAGTTTGAAAAACACAGAGCTAAAGGATTTCCTCCATAGAAAATCCTCGTTTTGGAGTATTTATGTTTTTTTATACAGCCATGAACGTATGGGTACATATAATAATGGATGTGTAAGAGTCTAATTGTGGCAAAGCAGTGTTGGCAGTGAGTCTTGTACCTTGAGGAGGAAAATAGCACTCGGTTTTCAAATGGTTCAATCTCCTGTATCTCATGGATTCTTTTATTTGTGTTTGAAATCCCTTAAAGTTTTGTGGTGTAACTGTTGTATGGTAGACATGGTTACCACACACTGAATTCCTAGACTAAATATAGAGGAAATAAAGATGATAACATGGGAGACCAAACATGGACTGCATTATTATGACAAATGGGTATTCTGGTGCATCGCATCACTGAGTTTTTCCCCTTCTCAGCATACCTACCCTGCTCCACGCTGCTGTTTTGGAAGTTTGAAGTTGGAACCCTGCGATGCAGAGAAGTCTCCTTTGGACTGGAACCATATGCATGGAAAAGAGACTCCTTCCAACTCTTTGCTCTGATGGAAGAGCCATAGGCTTGATGCGGGGTTTAGAAGATGAGGCTAATCAAATTGAGGCTATAGGAATGACAGTTCTGACTTTCAGGAATGAAAACAGTTATTTTTTTAAGTAACATACTTTGGGAAAGAATGAGCTCTCCGTTGCTTAAGTTTTCCATCAAGAACTGGATATCCTACGGAGTGATAAGCCGCAGCTCTAAATAATCTGCCAAGGCATTGTTGAGTTACACTGAGTTACCTGGAGGTTTGGATGGGCTGGATGTTTGCGTGTTCTCTCCTGTCTTTAAGATCACTCTTAGAAGATGAAGCCCAGCAGCGTGATCAGAGAGCTCTCACAGGGCACAGATGAAGGATTGCAGGCCCGAGTATCCAGGGCAGGCCCGAGTATCCAGGCATGGCATTTTTGACTTAGTCTTCCAGCAAAGATGAAAAGAATGGTTTGAAGAAGAAGAAAAGGGTAAAGAACAAATAAGAGAGGATTGTATTCAAAGCTAGAGTGCTGATCAGAAAGAATACTTCTTCTGTTTAAGTATTTCCACTCATGCAGTGTGAATTGTTATGAAAACATATTTGGCATTTTACCCAGTACTGTTAAAACTCCGTCCATGGAAACATGAAGCAGAAGGCATTTCGCCTTGCAGTAGTTGCACAGATTCCCCTTTCTGTTATTGTTTTCGGTCCTTTTTCCCCCACCCTTTTTAGGTGGGTCAATCTTCCCTTATATTCTCAAGCAGAAGTGGAAATCTCAGATTCTTTTCCTCCAGTGTCTGTACTGTTACCGCTTTGGATCATGTGTACATCTTGTGAGGCCCCAGATGACTTGACTGTGTCACAGGCTGCTCTTAAAACAGCAGATGAAATAAAAGCCCCAGTGATACAAAATGTTTGTCTTTCCATGCAGCGTCCTTCCTCATATTGAGCAGCTTCACTGCTTTCAGGCTTTGTCGGTGACGTCTTTCCTGCTGATTTCTGCCTCATCTACAAGCATGATCTGCATGTACTCTGGTGCAGAGCAGTAGTACAGTAAAATTTGGCCTTGTGTTAATGGTGGAGTTTTCAGCTTGGGACTGCAAGACGAGAGTAGGTGACAAATGTTGCAGTGGATCAGAATATCTTAGGTCTATACAGAGGTGCGGGTAACAAAGCCTGTGATACCTGCAATGAAAGCCCTTCCCTGGCATGGAAGGGATTGGGTTTGGACTTAGGGAAAAAAAAAACACACAACATGAGGGCTGTAGCAAGCATGCAACAGAGCTTGCAATGGTTTAATAAAATAAACTTTATCGGCTATATTGGAATTAGTGGGCAGGAGCAAATCCTAAACCAGGCTTTCTTTTGCACGTAGTCTCTTCCAGCCAACAAAGTTCTTGTCCTTCAACCTTCCTGTTCTGCTTTGCTTATGGGTTAAATTTATACCTATATAAGCATGTATTTGATGCTACCAACTTTTTGATTTTCTCTTAAGCAGTAGTTAACTTAGCTACTCCCTCCCTTCTTGCATACTGTTCATCTTCTTAGTGCCAGCAATGTACTCAGTAAAACTGATGGCAGTAGCTGTGCCCAAGAGGATAGTCCAGAAGATAAGGCCAATATTTCTGGGTTATCTTGTTTGCTTTCTCTTCTATTTGTGCAGTTGAAGTTGGAGTGATTGTTACTAGCTTGTGTTTAACCTGAGTTAACACTGCTGTCATTTCAGATCTGGAAAAGGGCTGGTGCTTGGCTGGTGATTGTGTCAGCCTAGTTAGACAATGCTTCTCCCATGATTTATACCCTGATACCTGCAGTCACAACAATAACAGTTTCACTTTATGTATGTACTTAGTTATGTGGAGGCACATTCTATGTGCAGGAAGCACGGCGCCTTTGTCAAATCAGTGTGCCTCCCTGTCCTGAAGCATCTTCTTTCTGAAGAACAGAAGATACAACTTCTGTGCTGCTGTGGGAGCAGCAACACTGTTTTGCAGGTACCGTGGCAGTAAGTCTGCCCACCTCATTGGCAACCGAACGTCTTCTCCCTTCCTGTACATTGGCCTTCCAGCTGGTGAGATAAGAGCAGGAACATGAAGCCTTGCCCTCCCTAACTCATTAATCTGAGCCCTGGTAATGAGCCTGCTTAGCATCAAGTGACATGTTTTTGGTCTGTCTGAGACTGTGCTTACCTCCATTAATCACGAGAAGATCATAATCCTAACTCACTTGACTCTGAACTTTTGCTTAGTTTCTTAACTCAGCTGGATGCATTGAATGCCCAAAAGTGCTTGGGAGGGCTATTGTTTCCAAAGTACACATTTTCAAAGTCTGGAGGTGCAGTTCTCATGTTGGTTTCAATCTGAGCTCTTGTTCTTGGGAATTTAGAAATCTTTTCTGCCCTTCCAAAATACTACCTGGCAGAGTGCAGTGACTTTTACCAAAGACGTGGACAAGGGTAGGCAGGTAAAGTCTGCTGAAATAACAGATGTGTTTCTTGGTATTTACTTTCACAGTGTAAATATTAAAAAAAAGGAAGAAGATAGGTATTAAACTCTTCTACTGTAACAGGGTGAGGAAGTGCATTCTTACCTGCTTGCCCAGAGGGAGGTGGCCATGTATGTGAGGAGTGAGCAAGGAGCATCAATGCATCTTTTTGAGCCTTTTAAGAGAACAAGAGCTTGCACAGTTTTCAAATATTCCCACCTCTGGATACCAGAAGGGAGCTGTTGACTGTAAAGGCTGGGGTCCCATGGTATTAAAAAGGGAAGAGAAGAGAAGAATGATGGAGAACAAGAAACTGCAGCCTGGGTTTTGATTTGATGGGCAGTGCTGTAGCCTACAGCTGAATAAAGTCTTAGCGGTAGTGCCCCATGAGCCATACTTTGGCTTCAGGGCATTTTGCAGCTTCTGATTTTGATCACTTTTTGGGGAGACTGTTGAAAGAAACCTCTAAAAGTTCATTTGTTAATAGCCAGATATTTGAGGGGCAGTGTTTGATTTGCTTGTCAAGGCTTGTTTATGACTTGTTTGCTATCTCTGAGGAAGCTGAGGTTTACTTCTTATGTCGTAAATGATGCAAAAGGCACCCAGAACAGTGTACATGAATCCTCTGTCTTTGTTATAAATCTAAGTATATAGACTAAATAAATAACTTCTTTCTGGGCTTGAAATCCTTGCAGTGCACCAGACAACAAAAATTTGCGTTTTGGAGTAGCTCCTAGAATGCTTTACAGCTGAAAGATCTCCTCTGCTTGAGAACCTGGGGCTCTTCCTCCTGTAGATAAGCGATGGTTATTTAAACTGGCTTTTCTTCTGCCTGGCCTCTTGGGCAGGGGTTGGCACAATTCAGTCAATACCCACTGGGATGTAGGAGTGCATGGCAGCAGAATATGAGGCTTTGAAGGTAAGGCTTAACAAGTACTTTCTTTAAAAGTGCAAGGGGAAAAATCTGTGCTCTCAGGATTGCCTTTCTCGGCTCTAGTAGGAAACTTACTGTACTCAGTACGCTAAGAAATGATTTTTAGAGCAATTTAGATGCTTCTTAAGTTATTTCCTTCTCTTTCCAGAAAACAGAATTTGATATAGAACATACTGTTTCGAGTAGCAGTTTGAAAATAGGATATTTTGGTTTAGTTTAGATATTTTTTTTTAGGTAGGCATTAGTCTCCCAAGGCAAGTACATTCTGTTTCTCTGCATGTCTTCTTATGAGATTGCGTGTTCCCTGACTGGTAAGGAGTGCTGTCTGGCACACAGAATACGTTTTGGCAGGTTGGCTCTTAAAATGTGTTATCTTTTTATGGAGGACGTTGGCTGAGGTCTGGATCCCATACTGAAAGAGCAAGAGGGAGGCAGGACAAATCTGGGGTTAATTGTGGAACGCTGCTAGAAATGGAGGGGCAGCCAAAGAGATGGGCAGCAGGGCATGCTGCAGTGAGGGTTTGCTCCTTGGTACGGGACAGCAAGCAGCCACAGCAGTGGAGGTATCAGACCGGTGTTTAGGTGAGTAAGTGAGATAATGTGCGTCTGAGAGCTGTTTCCTTTATCTGAGGGTGGTGACCAGGATCATCCTTGTAACTTGGAGGCATTCTGACTATTTTTCCCTGACCTCCCAGAGAAGGGAGGGAGAACAGGGCACTGACTGCAGCCGTTGCACAGACCAAATCAGGGAAGGAGCCCAAATACCTTTTTCTTCCAGTCTTATCAAATCTCCTAGCCAAAGAAAGCATGAAATAACAACAGCTCTCGAGAAAGGCTAAATCGTTTGCCTGTACCAACAGATGTTTCTGTAAGCCATTGATTTTTAGGTTGTCCCAGCTTACAGTACGCAGTGAAAAGGGTCGAAAGGGTAAAATGCATTTAGAAGAGTTTTCTCTACTTAAGAGAACCCTGTAAGCTGTTGGTGAAACTGTAAACAAAGCTGCAGTAAAATATATATCGTCTTCTAGTTTAGGTTGTGTCGTTTTCTTGTTACTGGCTGCCTGGGTTAACAAAAGAAAATATTTTTCTTTCAGTAGCGTTCAGATCTTTTTCTGGGTATTTTTTCTTATGCGTCTGCATTAAATAAGCCCATTTAACAAAACATGATCCTCTTATAAACATGGAATAATGACAGTATCCCACATATGGCTTTCATTAATTTTTGCATGTTTTGAAGTTGCCTTTTTTTTCTCCTGAAGGCTGACTTCAGAAACAGAGATTAATGCTACATAATGGCCAAAACGACTAGCTGAGCAGTCAGCAATTCTAACTCGGGCTAGGAGGAGCTTCTTGTTAAGGTTATTTAACCTTTTCATATTAGGAAGGATGTTTTTTCTGTACAGAACAGTGCTGTATAATCTGCCCTCATCCCATTTATGGTTACTTGTTTGCATCGATTGGACAGGCATCAGCTGATTATTTGTAGGCTTTCTTGCTTCTGAGTCCTGTAAACATTTTGGATTTTAGCCTGCCAAGAACTGTGGGACATCTCCCCCTTTTCTTCCCAAGAAAGCAAACCCAACCCCTTCCTTGCATTCAATGGGAGGAGTTTCAGGTGGTCTCTTTTACCCCGGAGCAATCTGCCCTGTTATCTGCAGCACCTCAACCTTGGCAGCTCCTGAGATAGCCAGGCAGTAGACATCCAGATATGTGGAATGCTGTTGTTTGACATTTTTGTCCCCTCTTATCGTTGCCCATTGGGTTAGGTTTATGGATTAGGTTTATTCCACTTAAGAATTATACCTGCAACAACAAACACTGCTGCAAAGGCATATTTGCAAAGCAGATAGAAGACATGCAGTGTATGCTAGCTTGTAACCCAAGAAATAAATATTATAGCATTTTTTTGTGAACGATGTCAGCAGTTGAGAAAATTCCATACTAATAGCTTTGTTTCAACATAGCAAGCTGTTAATTAAACCTATGTTTTATGTCCTGAAATTCACCTTCTAAAATGAGGTTACAGAGGAACACATGCAGGGTGTAGCAGTGCTTACGACGGTGTCTGAACAGAGCTGAGCGGGCTTTCGTTCGTGAGCCTGGTGAATCCTTGCCCTTGCATACCCATCTTTAGACCAGAGAGGTAAAAGTGTGGTAAAAATTAGTAAAACAGGTTTATTTCATAGGGTTAACATTCTTTCCTGGGCTCTCGTGCAATAAATACATGTTTGTTTAACATTCTTTACAGAGGACTACCAGGGAAACGGATGAAACAGTGAGCAAATTAATACTCCTGTGGTCCTAAACCAGACCTCCCAGGCAGGAGTTGGAACCCAAATGCCTCCTCTCAACCTTTGTGTTGGATTTTGTTTCAAGTTTCCAAACGCATGGGGAGAGGGTATGAAAATATTGGTTGGATGTAAGCGTAGGTTGGAGGGTGTGCTGGTGTGTCTGTTATTGCTGGGGGGAGAGGGTCCTGGCCACGGGCAGAGCATCTCGCTTACCAGTCGGGTTGGAGCTCCTCCTTCCCACAAAGCAAACAGAAACACTGGAAGGGCAAAACAAATCTTACAGTGTCCTCTAGCCCCTGCCGGCAGCAGCAGCCAAGTGAAAAACTGACCTGGAAATGTGGTGGGTGCCTTTATATCAAGCACTGCTTTCCCTTCTGGACTGCAGATTGTCGAGTTACAAGATGGAAGAAGAGAGAACTTTTTCCTTTTTGACAGAGTGCCCGGCCGGGACAGTACAGGGGTCATGTGGGCTTCCTAGGGTGGCTGAATCCCAGCGACTTCAATTAAAAGGAAAAAAGAAAAAGGGAGGGAAGCTGAATCATTTTCTGGCATGATTCATTCATTTGAATGACCTTCTCTACTTTTCAATTGGATTACAGTGGAGGCATGAAAGAATGGTAAAACTTGAATAATTTCCTCAGCTAACGATGTGTCACTTTTATATTGTCTGTTAATTTTACTCCCTGATGCTGTACGTCACTCATTTTGGGCTTTATCCGCCAATTCATCTATGCAATCTGCTATCCTGTCCCTGTTTTTAGCTCTCTTTTGATAGAAGCATCCCCCAGGCCTATCCTTGACCTGATCTCATTAGGGTGAGGCTCAGGCAGTGCTGCCTGCCCCTGTGCCACGCCTGCAGCAGTGGGTACTGAGCTGTTATGTGGGGAGACAATGTTTTCTGCACTCTGCAAATGCAAGGCTGTCTGCTTTCCTGCACAAAACTCATCCTAACCTTCCACTGCAAGGCTTTACTCCTTCTGGAATGTATTATTATGATATAAAGGAACGTAGGGTTGTTTTGTGTGTCAGTTCGTATCAAAGGTTTATCCCAGTGATGTCGGAATATGCCTTTTTTATTATGCGTGGAATACAATTGAAAAATTCCTTTTCAATTTGTCAGCTTTATAGGTAATGAAACATCCCCATCTTTCCTGCATTTGAGACAAATTAACTCCCCTACAGGATGAGTTACTGGGCATTGCTTGTTTGGGTACCACGTGGATTACGCAGCCCTTCAAGTATTTAGGGGGCGTTATGTGCAAACCAATTTCAAGTGACTCATGTAATGCTTACAAGAGCTTGAAAACTCCTATAAATACAATTCCCTGCTTTAAATCTGTTTATTTACACCATTATCTTTCCAGATCCCAGGGGCTGGGATCACCAGAACCTGCACTGCTCCCAGAGCTACTAAAATGGTCAATAATCTCATTCCATGTGGGGATCAAGTCCTGTTTTAACTCTTTCTTCCATTATTTGTTTTCTTTCAGCTGCCTTTCAATAGGTGTTGAAGGGACTGAGCCCCTGAGCCACACGTTCTCATTTTGGAGAGAGTTTGGCAATGGTGGGCCATGTGCTGGGCTACTAGGATGGCAGCAAAGATAATTTCTCATTGTGAGAATATACGATTTGCACATTGGATATGAAAAACATGAAGTGAAATTGAAGCTGCGCTAACACCATCTAACATTGTCCAAGCTCCCACAGCACTTCAGCCAGCCAGCCAGCCATCTCCATTTGCAGTTATTTTTGGTAAAGGCAGAACTGCATGTTGCAGACTGATGTAAGATCAGCTGAGAGGTTGCTAATCTCATGTGTGGGATGTGTTTCTCCTGTAACCATTTGGGAGCAATAAGATGGGCAGTTTGCTTCCTCTAAAAGGATGTTCAGGCATGCTCCATGGCAGACAAAAGCCTCGGTGTTTTTCTGAAGGTTATTTGCACAATAGAAATTCCTGGGAAATGTAGACCAAGCCTCTGAGAAATGTTAGGAAAGTGAAGGTCAGGAAATGGCTGTAGGTCTCTCAAGGTGTTTTTGTGTTTTCTCAAACCACGCGCTCCATGTGTCCATATGTCTGACAGCTTTCCAAGTCTTCCTCATTCCTTCTTCGTGGCTCTTCAACTGTTTATTAGACCGCTATGTCTCTGAGCTGGAACGCAGGCTGTGGCCGTATGAGGCTTTGTTTGGGTGCAGGGTTCAGCTCAGTCGTGTCTCCCAAAGTACAGGGTGGCTCCACAAGAAGATGTCCTTCTCCAGACCTTGGTGTGAAGATCTGAATGATTTAAATGGGGATATAGGAGAGCTGGGGACACCCAGGCTGGAGACTCAGATTTGTTTTGGTGCTGCAGAAGATTTGCTCCATGGATTAAGTTGGGCTACAGCAGCACAGTGCTTGTCATGGACAGGATCCATGTAACAGACTGTGAGGGACCATCCTCACCCCTCTCCCTGCCACCTCTTTCTTTTGGATTCATAAGGGAATCCAGAGTCACAGCTATCCTTTTGGGGCTGCCCACTTAAGAGGATGCTGCTCAGCTGGGCACGGGTGGGTCTTGCCACATCCACAGGGGTACAACCCTAGACCGAAATATAACGCAGATGGCCAGGCTGGGCTGGAAGGGGTCAATCTCAACCCTCTTCTGTGTCTTGCAGTCCTCTTGCAAGAATGAGAAATGCTTTCTTTCACTTAATCTTTACTAAGGTGTGCAGCATGGCTGCCTGCTGGTGCTCAGCCTCTGCCTGCTCGCCTCCAAACCTCATGCTGGAGCATCCGCCTGGGTTTGTGCTCTGCAGTGCTGACCTGCCTCCCGGCAGACACGCAGGATGCGCCTTCCCGTCCAGATTGGACACACTCCTCTTACAGGCTTTGCAGTATTAGAGTGCAGATTTCCTTTGCCTTATTTAGTTTTGGGGAAAAAAGAGGAGGTTGTTTTGTCTCTCCTGGCAAGTGCCAGAAACGTAAGATTTTTAAATCACTTTCCAAAAAGCTGATTTCTTTGAAGAAAAGAGCAATTTGAATTGTAATTATTCTCTTTTGCTGTCTGACAAATTTATTATCTCCTGCATCTAGTGCCCAATAGTGGGTTTTGACTTGCTTAAGAGAGGGAGAATTTTTTCCTTTCATGTGCGGCTCCGTTAGTTCCTATCAGAGCCACGGTTTAAGATGTTAATGCTCCTCAGTATTTCTGCAGATTGCATCATTTTCAGTGTTTCATAACTATATGGCAAAAGTAATTTGAAACAGATAACAATAGCGCTGTCTGTTTTAGAATAACCATGATTTCCTTGTCATTAAGAGATCTGTTAGCGGGGAGAGGAGGAGAAGTTTTATCTGGATGAGTTACAGATCATATGGTGCAATTGAGCGCTTGCTTTTTCTTTTTTTTCCTTCCCTTGAAATTCACAGCGCTGGACTTTGGTTTGGATATGAAACGATTGGATAGTTTCAAACTCCTGTCTGCATCGAGCAGCTCAGTGCTTCCAGATGGTTTCAATAAGCATCCCAGAAGTGTCGCATCAGCAGCCGATGGCCCGGGCTGCGCGCGTCTCCTCTCCATTTTGAGTCGCTTGCAGGAAGGGAGAGCAGAAGACAGAATTATTCACTTGATGGAGTTGTTTTCTTTTAATCCTTATCCTCTGATTGTCTTGTGCATTGTGTTTCTGAGCCTAAATGCTGCATTATGTTTCAACATGCACGTGGCATTCAGAGGATTGCTTTAAACAGATGGGCAGAAGGGGCTGGAAGCCTTTGTTGTGTTCTGTCTGGGCTGAGCCTGCGTTCTGCATCTCCTCTGCGTGCCTGTGTGTCCACGGGGCTGTGTGCAGGGCAGGATTTCTACCCTGAAACAATGCAGCAAAAGCCCCACCTAGCATGGGGAGGGAGTGATGGCCTCCCAAGTGGGAGTATGTCTGGCCCATTATCTGCTGTTTGTTTATATTATGATGTGGGGGTTTTTTGTGCTTTTTTTTTTTTCTTTTCCTCCCCCTAGCAGTCAAATTAAGATGGGTGGAAATTAAGATGAGATGAACTTCGGGTGCTTACAGTCGTCACCCCGGCCTCCTGGTCTTGGCTGTGAGTCAGGAGCATAACCACAGAAAAAAACTCTTGGAACAAATTAGGGATTTGGAAGCTTAAAGTTGAGAAGAGAGGGGAGAGACGGGGATTTTTCTTACAGGTTTATTTGTTTTTTTGTTGATCATTTCACTTTGTGGCTGAAAGCATAGAGCATCCAAGTAGATTGGTTGGCGTTAGCTTCCAGATCCTCACTAGATCAAAGCGTGGTACTTATGGAGGATGGCAGGTCTTCCTGACTCACAGGCACAGACACAAGTCCTGGAAGTCACCTGGCCAGCTCATGCCACCTGCCTGCAACATGTACCTGAAGTTTCTGCTCCTTGCTGCCCCATGGCAGCGTGCACTGGGTTACTTGTGGCTTTCAGCCATACAAAGATTCTCCTGCCTAGCTTAGAAAAACTGGCCTCCTCTTCTTGACTTCCTGCTATGAAGGTTGCACATCTCCCAGTGCATCTCTTCACCTCCTTTGGCTAGAGACATTTCTCATTTCTCCTTACCTTTGGGAAGGGTGAATGAGTGTGTGCAGCCACAAAAGACGTGGGGGTGATTGCAACTACGGGGCTGACCTATCTCACATCTCCTGAAATATGCACTGTACGCTTCAGTAGTGATGCTCAGTGGCAATCTCCCAGTTGTCAGAGAGGCCCGGTGATTAAAGTCAGAGTGCATTAAGTGAAGCACAGAGCTCTGAAGTTGTCCCTTGGGTGAATCTTGACCAGTGGATGAGAAGCCTTACATGCCAGCAGCTATCAATAGAGTGATGTGAAAACAAAGTTAAACTGCTGTATTGGTTAAAAAATAAATGGGTGCTACATAACAAACAGTAGAGCATCATTAAGGCACGGTGACTGCTGCAGATTCCTTTACCTGACCTGAATTCACACGCTTTGTTTATAGGTTCCTGTCTTGTAAATTTAGATTTGAGGAAATCCCAGCCTTTTATGGTAGTGTTTGAGAGGCTGGAATGCTGTCACAGCCATTTCTGATTCCTCATCTTTGATGGGCACGTGATTGCTGGGATTCATTACATGTAGAGAAAACCAGTGACTCCAAAAAGTCCCCAGAGCACTACCACATTTTGTGCATGTCCTAATACTGAAAGCAGAAGCTTTGTTTGCTACTGGGAAGAACAGAGTCATTGGCTGAGCTCTCGTGCTGGGGATGTTGGAGCAGGGGAGACCTAAGAAGAGATCCTCCCAGTTGGCTGTGGGCTGGGGAGATGAAGCTTTGAGTTGTGAGGGCGAGCCTGCAGCCTCATGAGTGTGGGGTGGGATGCCTCGCAGTGACTAGGTAAGAGCCACGTGCTGGGAGGAGGTGACATGCTGTGTCCCCACGCTGCTTCAGCACGGAGGGCTTCCTCACACGCTATGCCCAGCGCTGTGCCTGGTCACTGCACCACCGAGCAGTGAGGTAATGATGGCCCTCAGCTATCCTCACATACCTCAGGTAATGATGGCATCATTATCATCCAGCGTCATTTCCTGCTGGATCCAGAGGGCAATTAGGCTTTTGCATGATCTGACTGTACAGATTGGGGGTGTCACAACCAGCATAGCCCAAAATTATGCCTACCATTTCTGCGAACTCCCATTTTTCATTATTTTACCAAAGAGATGTGTGTGTGTGAGTCAGTTCCTGTGTAACTCATGGGCAGGCTTCAGTTTCGATGGACAGAAGAGCAGATAGCACTAGAAAGTGAGGAGCTCCAGCTTGGTGGGATCTCTGGATTTAGGCCTCCTTTGGAAGTGTTTTCTTGCATTCCATGTGCTGCAAACTGATTCTGATCCGCATTGGGACCGTCTACCAGCTGTTGGTTGGGATGGCTTTTTGAGATCTGCAATTAAATGTTGGTTTAATAGCACTGGTTCCAACATCTGCATCTCCTGCTTTGCAACAGAAGTTTAGCAATCCCTCCGTTTCCAGCTTTCTTCCCAAACCAAGCAGCAAGTTTTCTCAATGTAAACTCCTACACTCAGATCCAACCCCAGAACCTCCTCCTTCCCTTTTTCCTCTCTTTTTCTATTTCTTTTTTTTTTTTTTTAA